>JBAMBO010000878.1:0-45309 GCA_037044535.1 Lordiphosa magnipectinata | reverse complement strand
TTGTACTCTCTGCTGGTTTTCTTCTTTTGCAAAAATTCCCATGGCTCATTTGTGTACCCCAAACAAACTTTTTCTTGGCATTTCCACCCACTTCGCGGACAAATTTTCCAAATTTTCGGTAAATGTTTACTTTGAGGTAACCAGCTCCTAAAATTCTGAATCTAATTTTCCTCGATAGATCACGAATTATGAAGAATTTACGTACAGAAAATAATTGGCGGTCGACCATGGTTCTCTTGTAATTGAATTTCAAAGTTTGAATTTTTGCCCATACAAATATAAGCTCGATCAGTTTTCGAATTCAGTTTGTTTTTGCAAATAAATAAACTGAAAATATTTTTTATCTATATACAAGGCGTACGGTTGTTCGAATTTGAGTGCGAAAGTGATGAAAACTTGACACCTATTGGAACTGTTACGATTTCTTTTCCATGCCACCTAACGAGGTAAAATTCAAGGCGCTAATTTTTCAACAAAATTTGTATATTCAACGCATACCTCAGAGAAATGAATGCCTTCATTAATTACTTTCTCAAACTTGGGGTTATACATACGCCCAATGGCCAAGGGATGCAGTATCCCTCGGTGCACGTGAATCGTTCACGATTTGTCTCCAGCATAAGAGATTGCACTTCGGACATATCAAATCCTTGGCTATGACACCGTGATCCCATAAAAAATTACTAAAGGCGTCCGGACTCAGTGACAGGAATTCCGTCAATGACAAACGGCAATCGGTACAGCACATTTTCGCAAGGTTAACATTCAAAGTGAATAAAACGATAAATGAATTTATTTCTGCGATAAATATTGACTTATATTGTAAAAGATTATGTGATCGAGCATGCATATATTTGTATGGGCAAAACGCAAGCTTTGAAATTCAATTGCAAGAGAACCATGGTCGACCGCCAATTAATTTCTGCACGTAAATTCTTCATAATTCGCTGTCCATTGAGGAAAATTAATTCGCGAATTTTGAGAGCTGGTTACCTCAAAGTACAACATTAACCAAATTTTCTTTTATAGTGCGCATCTGCATAACTAAACGATGATCTTTGGAAAATCTAAGATCTCTAGAGTAAGCGGTATTGGCTGTGGGTTGATAATCAGTCAGTCAGTCTGTGAGTAAGTATTTCAAATCATTTCCGATCCTCGTTTTATCCAGCTTTTAACAAAAGTGGAGACTTTTGACCAAAATTTGGGGGTTGCTGTCGCTTGGCCAACTGTGCAGTGTATTGTCATTGATTGTCTATTTGCCGCAGCATCTTTAGCTTTTCTTGCATTTGGGATTACATTGAATGTAAAGCATACTTTTGGTTCTATTCGGTTTAGTTCAAGATCATTAAGCGTTTCCTTCCATACACTCTTAAATAACTTTACCGGCAACCCATACCTTTATAACTCTAAAACTCATGGCTTCCTCCTACTTCCACACCCCGCCCCCAACCAGCGTCAATCCACTTGCAGTTTGCATAGCAAATACACGAGCCACTCAGAGCCAACGGCAGAGTGATTTATGAGGGGTACCCAATCTCTGCGTGGCGTGGCTCCTCGTAGGCGTTTTATCAGTTAATTTGGCCTACCGCCTGATTGTGGAGTGCAAATCTCATTAGCAGCCATTTAATTGTACAACAAACATTGTTTGCACAAATGCACATCAATTCAACATCTTTGTGGACTCGGGGTGTTTGGCGGGCAGATCTATTAATAGCACAGGGGGCAGCTCAAGGCCAGCGGCAATCAGCGAAATCAATCAAAATAAGAAACATAAAATGCACAAAAACCAGACAAGGATGGGTCCTTCACTTGCCCAGTCCCATTCCCATCCTAGCTGCATTGTCAGTGCGGGAACAATGCATAATTACTGATAATGATTTTGCGCATTGTTGAGGTTGGATTCTATTGTTCTGACGTGCCTTATGATGTGGTCGCAGGATGATGACGACGATGATGATGATTGCCTTGTCAGTGGGCTTAGTTATGAGATAGATTCGCGGGATTCGAGAGATTCGCGCCTCGACCGTGTCGATTTTTAAGCTGCTTAATACCAGACGCGAGGCGATAAAATAATAAAAATTGACTTGCCCGTCATGTTTTGGCGATAAAAATGTTTACCACAACAGCAGCAGAAGGGAACGAACCGCCCGTCATGCGAAATTATCATTACAGCACAGCAGGAGCAGCAGGAGGAGCAGCACGCTGGCAGCACGTAACAAGGCTTAGACTGCCGCACGGCTTGCAAATCATAGTTAACGACCGCCAGCCAAGACTATATTTCCTTTGCGAAGAGCAGCTGCAGCCGCGACAGCAGGGATTGATGGAGTCGAGATAGGTTTTCAATTAAACTTCAATGGGAAATTTCACACCTTACCCTCCCTCCGGGCCGATGAGGGCTGATTGGCAAGAGATTTGAGGCTAAGGCTAATTGAGCAGTCAAGTTTGCCATTTGATGGATATGTAAACAGCAAAATTGAACTTAAAATCTGATTTTGCTATTTGATGGACAACATGTGGAAATTCTTTTTAGTAATCTCTTCAAACTTTTCCTATTGTCTTACAACATTTGCCCTCACTTGGCAAAGTCTGGTAAGTTTTTACTTTTCTTTCAACTTTATGTGTGTTTTTGTGCAGTTGATGTTTATGGCTAGAGTTTTATTTTTTTAGGCATATTAACCCTCTTGTACGCAGTCCCGTTCTTTGACGTTGTCAAGGAAGAGTTTTAGCAAATAAGTTTTGTTTTCCAGAAGAGACTCATAAAATGATGCAGTTTATGACAATTGATAGTTGAGTTTAGCCACACACATTAACCAGCTAACCAAGTCTCTCAATGCTAAGTCCGTTCAACTTGGCTTAAAGAATAAGTCTATATTAGGTCCTGCCTGGAGAAACGGCCTCTGGGTATTTGGCCAAGCACCGAATTCCCATCTAAACAAGGTGCAAATCCTCCAGGCTAAAATACTTGGTTTATGTGAGAAACTAATTGTCCCTGTTGAGTTGAGAAGACAATTGATAAGAGGGGTTGTTGAATGAAGATATAAGAAAAATAAGCTTAAATTGTTAAAATATTTATATTTGAATTGTGCCATGTAATGTTTGACGCCAAGACACCATTTAATGCATTTAGTAACCCAATTTTTCATAAATCTTTACAAAAATTCAAGAGCTATAATACCTATACCAAAGCACAACTCGCTAAAATTTTTTCAATGCAGTAAATATTAGAAATACGAAAACCTATTGGGAATGATTTTGTGTTGGTATCAGTAGATAAATCCATAGATAAAAATGTAAAATTGGTAGAACATCCACTTGTCATAAGTCGCATTGAAACAACTCCAACATCATATGACATATGATATGGTGCTATATCAAAGTTTGTAATTAACTGACTGATGAGTCTTTGCCGAATTCCAAAAAAGTAAAAAATCCTAATGTTACTAACGAAAGCAACTGCAGAATCAACTAAGGAAAGTAAATATCCAAAAATGGTTCATGTCAATTGGTAACCTCACGCGCTGCACAGGATTGCGGAGTCTGTATGTGCAGAGCATCCTGATTTTAATAAATATTTTTCCAGCGTAAAGAAAGTACTTTAACATCACCCGTCAGGGCATAAAATATATGGAGGCATTACCACCTGGGCCAATCATCACTTGACTTGGGGAATTATACTCAAGACAGTAAGCTTGCATTCCGAAGAAATAAGAAACATTTAACACAAGTTGTGTCTAATTAAAAAACGAGAAAGCAAATATAACTTCGTCTGTGCCGAAGTTCAAATACACTTGAAAAAGCTCGCTCCAACGGTTAGCGACTTCGACCAAACTTCGCAGATCATTTTGAAAACATGTAATTTTAGTAACGACCGAGATTAAGAGCACTAACAGCCCTTTCTCACTAAAACCATTTTTCTGACCTATCGTTTCTGTGGCAGCTACAAAAAATAGTCATCCGATCCGACATATTAGCAGCGTGCAGTCAAAAGAGGACTCTGTGCAAAATTTCAGCTTGATAGCTTCAAAACTGAGGGACTAGTTTGCGTAGAAATAGAAAGACGGACAAAGCTCAATTGACTCAGCTCGTCATGCTGATCAAGAATATATATACTTTATGTGGTCGGAGATGATTCCTTCTATGCGTTGCAAGCTTCTGGGCTTAATTATAATACACTTTTCAAGTATATAACAAATGCTAATCTTTGAACCCGGGGCTGCCGAAATCATAATGCCGTGAAAATTGAAAAAGTATTTAAAACCATAAAAATCATATATGTCGGCTAGTCAATAATTAATTCTTCAGAAAAGACTATAGACATTTTTACATATGTATCGCTCACTTACTTCAAAACTGGCTGAACTCAAAATAATCGATTTTGTGAAAAATGCATTTTAAGTTATCAATGGACTAAACCCAGAGAAATTGGTTCTTTTAGTTTCGAGTTAATCTAGTAAAATATTGTAAATTTAAAATGCTCAATTAAAAAATTGGAATATATGAAGTCTTAACTGAAAACCGAAGGATCGTTGAGCAACATCGCCTGCAAAACAACTGAGGTATGACGCTGTTGCAATAACATGAAAATGAACCTGTAAAATGAAATAGAGACATATTCTCATCTCACTTGGAATGTATAAAAGATATCAATATGAAAATTTTGAACAATATAGAACAAGAACAATGAACTACCACAACATTACACAAGCGAATGTAAACAAGAAAGAAAGTTGGTCAGACCCGACTCTAACATACTCTGTACCCCTTAAGGTCTGTATATATCTGATAAATTTTAGTAAGAAGACACACAAAGGCACAAAAAAGTTATAAAGTGTGTGAAGAGCTGCCCATCGCTGTTGCGGCCGGTGCTACCCATCATAATTGTTTGTTTTCCTTCTAACTCGACTATCGTTCATCCAAACTTTATCATTCCTTCTGCAATTCCATAAACAATCTTGATAGCTAAATATGTTTAGAAGTTACGAACCATCCATTTACATAACTGTGGGAGATATGACGTTTTTCCAAAATCGGGGGGCGGTACAGAGTGTGGCAAAAATTGAAAATAAACTTGATCTGCAATCAAGTATAAGAAATATTTGATCCATACATGTTAAACCTCTATCTCTTACCATCTCTGAGATCTGTTTGTTCACACGGACGGACGGACGGACAGACGGATATCGACTATATCGACTCGGCTGTTGAATACATATTCTAAATAGGGACGGAAATGATTTCTTATCCCAGTTACATAATTCTGCACAAACTTAATATACTCTATGTAGTACACAGTGTGTACCTTCGGTACAGAGTATAAAAATGATTTTTAATTAATCTCAAACATGGATAAATAAAAGGTTTTTGTTAATTTTAGGTAAAACATATTATCGGATCTGCTTGAAAGTCTTACACCATGTTTTTTAACCTCATATAGAACGTTAAAGCAAACAAAAATCGACAATCTATGAACCACGTCTTAAACCAAATCCTTAGGCTCGATAAGTACTAGAACCGGTCTGCGAACAGCCGGACCGAACCTTGAGCAGAATTTTACAGTTTTGCAGCCTTGACTTCAACAATTTTTAGCTAAGGATAAAGTTTTCTATTCAATTTTTTTTTTGTGTGTACAATTTTCATCTTAATCTGGAGCTCAAATCCGGGATAAGCAAGTTTTGAATTCAAAGAGATTTGCAGCACATTCTCTAACGATCTTACGAACAGGATATAATTAAGAAATTGGGTGAGCAAGAAAGTCATGTCGAATTTCAATTTGCGGAGATCATAACGCTTTTATAATAATCCTGGACTAGCCCATGGCAAAGGTGTAATGATCCACCAGTACAGTGATGCATCGTTGGTTACTTGTCAAAAAATTTCGGAGCTGAGTTGGAAGGTGATTTGTTTCATTTCATTCGCGCTCTTCAAAATTCTTTGAAAGATAAAACAATCGATTCTCATCAGTCAAAAACTACTTGATTCAGTGTTTTATGTATCGGAATAACTCATCTGGTCAAACAACAATCTTCAAAGCCCGATTCTTATATACGACCTTGTAATTTAAAAAAAAAAAAATTAAGCTGTTTTTATACCTAAAACATAAACTAAAGGTATATAAAAATTGTCCAAATGGTTGTAACGCATAAAAGGAAGCATCTCCATCCCCATAAAGTTTATATGGGTGATTCCATAAGAAACTATAGCATATAGCTGCCATAGGAACGATCGGTCGAAAAGCTAGTTTAATTGAGAAAAGCTTTTTTGTTTTTTATGCAAAAGTCGCCAAACATCGTACTTCGAAGTTTTCTATGCATTCACATAATCCCACTAAGTTTGATGAAAATCGGGCAACTATATAGTTTACATGCCATACGAAAGATATGTCTGAAAAAATGTCTTAGTGGGAAAAACTTTTTTTGTTTTCAATGGTAGCGTACTTTATATTTTCCAGTTATGAGTTATGGCAGCCCTGGCCACCTCTGGTCACACTATTCATCGTGCACCATCTCTAACGCGGTAGCAGAACGACAACACATGCACCATCCCTGGAGCGCAGTTTCTGGCTGGCTTCGGCCGCGCGCGGTTTCGCGTCTGTTCAACTAAACAGTAATTGTTAGCTTAAGTTATATACAATAAAGTTAGTTACGTATCAAATATTGGAGCCAAAATGGTCAAAGTAGTGGCAAAATCACTCAGCTAACATTGTTCAAAGCGAAAATTAATTTGTTGAGTTAAAATCATTAAAAGCCTTTTGTATATAAATTATACCAGCTGCAGGGGTATAAAAACTTCGGATATGGTCATGTCCGTCTGTCTGTATGGATGCGTCGATCTCAGAGACTATAAGAGATCGTACCTATCGTACCCAGATCAAGTTTGATTCTGATTTGGAAAATTCTCCTCCTTTTAACCGGGAAAAACAGTCAGAGCCCTAATTTTTTAAGTTTAAACTCTGAGTTTGTATTCGGAAAACCACAATAAGATCCGAGCAAAGACAACATTACTTGGAACAGGGTATTTTGCAGTCGGGGTACTCGACTGCAGCACTCACTTTCAACGCGACTATTTCAAATACGCTTTTTCCAAAGTGAGGAAAGTATCTGTTGACCTATTTAAATTTTTTTAAATTACTCTTAAGGCCCACCATTCTAGCCTGAACTAGAATATTTGGGATCGGTCAAAAAATAACGGATTGAGGAAACCCCATAGCTCTGCTATTTATTGACCGATCCCAAAAATCCAAGTTCCGACAATAATTAATTCAGATCTTAACAAAACCCCGTTTTCATTTTCATTTTCAGATAATCCATTCTCAAGAAATGTTTGCAACCATGGGGGTTTGCTTTGAATTTTTGGGCAACTTTGAACCGGAATGCTACAACAACCACAACAAATAAATTTTCTACTTGTTAATACTCACTAAAAGATTTTGAGTAATTTAAATTTTTGTTAGCCTTTAAAAAATAATTCCTGAAGGCATACAGTAACCTTAAATGCTACATCAATACAGCATCGCTAAGGATCAATTCGGCCCATGTGTGGTCTCCCTTGTAGATTTAACCGAGTAGTTTTGGTGATACGATTTAAGTTCCCAAACAATTATTATGGTCCGACGGTAAGCGCTTTAAGTCTTAGTACCCGTCACTGAACTGAACCAAACCGAACCGTTTTTCTTTGCTATTTTCGGCTCTGCTCAGCAATTTCCGGTTAAATGTGTGATTCGGCTTACGAGCTCTTACAAGCGGATCCGTTCGGTTCAGAACAGGTTCACTGGTTGAAATTCTTACATTTTTATACGCTGTATCGAGGGTACACAGAGTATATTAAGCTTGTGCAAAAGTATGTAACAGGGAGAAGGAATCATTTCCGACCCTATAAAGTATATATAATCTTGATGGGCCGATTTCTGTTCTCCCAGATAGCTACTATGTGTCAGATAGTCATAGATTTTACTCTGTTATTTGTTGGTTTAAGTGACATATAGCTCTATGTAGAAGATGTGAAATCGACCCTAAGTATGCTACTTTACCCAACTTATTCTTGTTTCTAGAATTGGTTTCATTATATTCACCCACTTCAATGATGTCTTTAAACTAATAAAGCTAACTTTGTCTGTGCGGAAGTTTCTATACCCTTGCAAAACAAACTGCAGATTCGTTCGTTTTGGCAAAAAAATCTTATATTTTTGTTTGAGCACGATAAGAAAATAAACCATTGGAGGGTTAAATGACTTTGAAGTTTGCAAGCACAAAACTTTAACTAACTCTGAAAAGGGCCATTTGACTGGTTTAGAATTTCCCTTACAGCAAAGCAGAGACGGTAAGTAGGCGACGAGTGTACTCGAAATCAATTTTAAAGTCGAAAAACGGGGTGTCGACATGCAGACATGTGTGAAATATGATATGCTCGTTAAGAGGCTGTCCCTTTGCCTCTCTCGCCAGTCAAGTGCATAAATAAATGCCTGACGTTCTTCCTCAAAATGATGATGATTATGATGATGGCAATGCAGCGTTAAGCGGCTGAAAAGCACAACGAACACCTGCTCTCCGCAGCCCCTGTAGACGACTGTGATATATCATCCGGCGCCCAGGCGAGGACACCTGTCGCCCACCCACGCACCAACCTTCAGCCAACACTTCAGCAATCAAGCTCGGCTTGACAAACCGAGCGAGAAATTGAAGCAGTAGGGCAAAGAGTGAGAACGTCGCACAGTCAACTGGTTTTTCATTCGAGGCTGCCAACACTGGGCTTAGGGCTCTGACTGCGTTCACATCATCATTTAACATGACATTATGCGTCTTAATATACGGTTGGTGTTTGGGTGAGTATTATGATTTTGCTGAGCATTTTCTAAACCAGTCGCAAAATTTATATTGTTTTATGGTTTGAAATGTGTTTTTTTTTTTAATAGATTTGAGGTTACAGATCATTATTTAAATTCAACTTTTTTCACAAATGGAGTAATTAAATTCCGATGAAAAAAATGACATATACTAAACCCTAGACGGAAAAAGTTATATTTTTTTACATGAAGCACAATGCTGGTCGATTCGACGAAGACGAATTTCTTTTGCTTAATACTTATTTTAGATCAAATATACTGCAAAGCAATCAATGAAAGGTTTTTATTTATTTTATTGAATTTAAAAGAAACAAAACTTTTATTTAAATCTATGTTGCACATTATTTATTTACATCAAATTAGAAGACGCCTTAACTTCGTTCATTTATATGAGATCACTTTGGTAAAGGATCATCACTTTGTAAATACCTAAAAGTATCACAAAAAATCTAACGTAATAAGAGTTGTTACTCAGATTGGCTTAAAAATATGCGTTGTTACAAGTATTAGGAAAAAAGCTGAAGCTGAAAAGCTTCTGATAAGTAAAAACCTCACAAAAGTTTTGGTAGAACCTGAAACCTTGCAGTGGAATAAATATAACGGCGGTTAAACTTAAGTGCGTGTTTATTCAATAAGAGAAACTTACAGACTGATCAAGCAAAAAGGAAAGCGCGCTTACATGGAATACATACAGAAATGGCGCGTCTCCTCTTTACACTTGTATTGATATGGATAACATAACAGGGTTGCTAATATCCCGACATCTCATTTCTTTAATTTTTCCTTGTAAGCCTTCGCATTGGCCGTAGACCACAATGCAGCACATTGTAAACCAGGGGTGCCCAAGCCTATTCCGCAAGCCACGCACTCGTTGTTGATTTGCGCAATGGAATAGCTCGCGCGTAGACGGAGCACTCGCGCCATAAGACTACATAAAACAACAACAAATGTATATGCGTGCTCTTCTCTCTTTCTTTCTGAGCTAAGGTTTTGTAGTTGGCGCGTGCAGACTAGCAACAACAAAATGTGTCTATCTTCGGTTTCGGTTTATTCATTATAAAAGGATATTGTTTTCTTGAAAGGTATTTGAATGCCCACTTCATACACAATTATATAGGCTTTTATCGGCAACTTTGCATTGAATTCATCACATTTTTAAAAAAGCTAAAACTTAAGCTCGATTTTCACCACGAAAAGAATTATGTAAGATTTATTTCATTGCTGGTCACCAAAGACTTATCCATTAAAAATACGTCACATATTTCATTACATAAGGAATTGTTACTAAATGTTCGGGATCGCAAAATTAATATTATTCTTATATATGGAGTACATGGAGTCGATTGAACTTTGTCCGTCCGTCCGTCCGTCTGTCTGTTCAAGCAATATTTTTTAAGTGTATTAGACCTTCGACACACACGAAGTTAACTTTGCTATCTCGCTTAATTAAACCTTCAAGTTTATGTCGGCTCTAGGTCTATTTATAAGTGTACATAACTTAATTTTTATAATTTTTATACTCTGTACCGAAGGTACATAGAGTATATTAAGTTTGTGCAAAAGTATGTAACAGGGAGAAGGAATCGTTTCCGGCCCTATTAAGTATATGTATGCTTGATCGGCATCAACAGCCGAGTCGATATAGCCATGTCCGTCTGTCCGTCCGTCCGTCTGTCTGTCTGTCCGTCCGTCCGTATAAACGAAGAGATCTCAGAGATGGTAAGAGATAGAGGTTTGATATGTATGGGACATATATTTCTTATACTTGCAGGCAGATCAAGTTTATTTTCAATTTTTGATACGCCCCCTCCCGCACCCGCAATTTGGAAAAAACGTCATATCTTCCACAGTTTTGATGATAGATGGTTCGTAACTTCTAGAGATATCTAGTAATCAAAATTATTTATCGATTTGCTGAAGGAATGATAAAGATCGGATGTACGATACTCAAGTTATGAGCAAAAAACGGCCAGTTTACACTCCCCACCCATAACAACAGCGTTCCGTTCAATAGAAGCAATCTTAGTGAGAGAGAGAAAGAGAGAGCGCTCCGCGCTCGTTGTGTGTGCGTTGTGTATTAACTGGCCGTTTGACTCGTGACCAATTGCGAGCTGCGACATTAAGGGTGCAGAGTATGTTATAGTCGGGCTTGACCGATTTTCTTTCTTGTTATACCCTTGCAAAGGGCATTATAATTTTGCCCAGAAATATTCATTTCCGACCCCATAAACTATATATATTCTTGATCAGGGCGACGAACTGAGTCGATTGAGCTTTGTCCGTCCGTCTGTCTGTCTGTCCGTCTGTCTGTCCGTCTGTTTCTACGCAAACTAGTCTCTCAGTTTTAAAGCTATCGAGCTGAAATTTTGCACAGAGTCTTCTATTTACTGCACGCTGCTAATATGTCGGAACCGACCTGATCGGATGACTATATCTTATAGCTGCCATAGGAACCATCGGTCAAAAAATGGGTCTTAGTGAGAAAAACTTTTTTGTTCTTAATGTTAGCGTTCCCAAACACGGTCATTATTAATATTATATGCTTTCAAACGGATTTGCAAACTTTGGTCAAAATCGGATGACCATATCTTATAGCTGCCATAGGACCGATCGGTCGGAAAATGGGTCTTACTGAGAAAACCTTTTTTGGTTTCAATGTTAGCGTTTCTATAATTAATATTCTATGCTTTCAAAGAGATTTGCAAATTTTGGTTCAAATCGGATGACTATATCTTAGGGCCATAGGACCGATCGGTCGGAAAATGGGTCTTAGTGAAAAAATTTTTTTGTTTTAAATTTTATCGTTCTTAAACTTGGCGATTGTTAATTTGATATGTTTTCAAAAAGATTCGCGAAATTTGTTCGAAATTAAATGATCATCTGACGGAAAATGGATTTTAGTTACAAAAGTTTTTGATTTTTATCTAAGCGTTCTTAAAATCTGTCATTTCAAAAACAGCTTTTGCAAGGGTATAAAAACTTCGGCACAGACGAAGTTAGCTTGGCCTTCTCGTTTTTTTTTGTAATTCGTGGTCTCGAGCTTTTATTAATCGGAAATGTTCTTAATGTTCAGTCCTGCTAAGCGTTGCCAAAACGTGTTTCAGGCTCCTTGAATACTTTAATTTGCAACGAACAGCAAAAATCAACAATCGGAAACGTGGAAAGTCTTAACAATTTAAAAATTTAATATAAATATTTTTGTATGCGTATAAAAACTTTGTATTGTTTATTTCAAAAATTTTCTTACGTTTTATACCCTTGCAGAGGGTACAACTTTCCAGTTTTTAATATAATCTTCTTCAGCTCAACTCCGACAAGTCTGATGAAAACCGGATGAATCGGACAAGATTGTGCGTCAAATTTCCCCATAGACCAAAAATCACGACTAAAATTGTCCCTAAAAAATGAAAGTTTCATTCAAGCCTTAGTTTAAGAACTCACTCAACAAGCATTGCTCAATACTAAAATAATATTTTATGAAAATCATTTGAAACCGTTTTTGTTCTCTTATACAAGCTGCAAGGGTATTTTAACTAAGACTTTCCTCCGTTTCTTCTTGTGGTTTCTGGTTTTTGTTTTATTTAGACTGTTCATTTTAATAGTGCGTGTCCAATCGGCATAATAAATCATTTTAACGCCCACCAATGTAAAACTCCGATCACCGATTAAGTCATCAGCACCGAGTTGGTCTTGCCAACGATCATCAGTGGAAACAATGCGTCGTATTCTCCATCGTCGTCAACAACGGCATGCCCAAAGTTTGCCTTGGGGTCAGGGTCGTGTTTGGGTTCGCCAAGTTGAAAAACCAACAGAGATTTAATCTCTTTTGACTCGGTAATATGAAGTCATTTAGAATGTAAATACTAAGTAAGGCGATGGCAAAATATCATATTGGATGCCAGGTTCAGTTTGTATAAATAAAATGGAATTCTCTCAGTTGCACTTGAAAAATTGAGAACTTACGGGATAAGTTGTCAAACTTAACTAAAGCGTTGCTTTAGTGTTTCAGCAGGAGAATTACCAGTCTAGTGCTTCAGCTACAGTGACTCAGCTATCTAACTTTATCTAACTATTACTTCTTTAATAGTTTTTTATCATTCTGCCTCCCAGTTTTGCTCTCTTGTAAATATTTTCTTCCTTAAGTTCTATACAAGGGTCAATGTGTCAACGGGTTTCCTATTTGAAAAGCCACCTGTTGTCGCATTCACTTTAACTCACTTGTCAATCCCAGCGCCACGAGGTTCAATGAACCCATCCAAATGATATTAATCATAATATTTGTTCCCCCTTCACTTATTTGCTTTAGCTTGCCGCACTATTTCTTACGGCTTCCGCTTTTCAACGAAGGAAACCACATTACTCAAAATGCAAATCAATTGTAAATACAAATAGAAAATGCAAAAAAAAAAAACGAGTCACCGTTAGCCACGACCAAATGCAAACACCCACAAGGAGATGCAGATTTTTCTTTAGTTTCGTTGTGAATTTATTGCTTAATCATGCGCCTTTTTCAACTGCACAACTCAAATGTAAATAAAATGCAAAGCGCTTTCGGTGAAGACCAAGAGACCGAAACACTGGGGCAGGTCCAGGTGTGCTAGGGCTCTAACAAGGTGAGTGCCTGTCTAACTGGACGCAATTCAAATTTTTCCCTTTTTCTTTTTGTTTCGTTTTCTGGGTAGGCGTTCCTCTTGGTTCATAGCCAGTAGCTTCAACTTCAGCTACAGTTATTGCAGTAACTTTTGCTTTATTCGTCCGGCTAGTGTGGGCGACGGACATCAACGGGAAAGTGTTGCAATCAATATAGAGAGAATATGCAACACACACGCGAATGGTAAAACTTGATGAAGTTGCAGCAGTATATTTAATTTACTATATTGAAATGATTTTCTTGACTCAGCAAATAATTTATTCGTTGATTCAGCCTCAAGAATGGAAATCTGATGAGAGTAATAGAACCACCGCATTTAATAATAAGGGGAAACTGAGTAACACACTGTCTATATTTGAGGTGCATTGCTTTTGACGAGCATACTTAGGATACAAAATTAAACAAGAAAGAACAAGTTGCTAGGCCCTCTAGATGCTTACTTATTAGTTGTCAAAGTTACATTGAATAAATACATAAATCAATAAAAACAAAAAGATTCCGATTCGTTACCTTGTTTTCTTTATCCTGAAACTGTACCAAATTGGTGTGCTATTTCTTAAAATAATAAAAATCTGTCAACTTTGGAGGGTTATATCTCCTAAACTAACAATCTGATTTAATTGAAGGAAGCAAATTTGAAATCTGAATAATTTTCTATAAGACGAGCTTATTTTGAGACGAGATATTTTGAATATCGTAAGCGCACATGAAATTTTTGATTTTTGCAACCTCAATTGTGCGCCGCACTGAACTTTGAGCTGAATTTTACAGGTTTGCAGCCTTAAATTTAAATATTTTTAGCTAATGTTGGAAGAAGTGTTTTTTTTTTTAAATTTGATTTTGTGTATATGATTTTCATCTTCATCTAGCGCTCAAATCCCGGACAATCAAGTTCTGTATTTAAAGAGATTTGCAGCACAGCCTCTAACGATGTTGCGTACGGGATGTAGTTAAGAAATTGGGATGGCAAGAAAGTCATGTCGAATTTCAATTTGCGGAGATAATGGTAACTTAGGGTCGAAAATGGTTTGAAACATCCTGGACTAGCCCATGGCAAAGGTACTGTACTGTTCCACCAGGACAGTGATCACCCGCATACATCTTTGGTTACTTGTTAAAAAATTTCGGAGCTGAGTTGGGAAGTGATTTGTTTCATTTCTTTCGCACTCTTCTAAATTCTTTGAAAGATAAAACTACTTGATTCAGTGTTTTACGTATCGGAATGACGCATATCGTCAAACAACAATTTTTATAGCCCGATATTTATGTACGATTTTGTAATTTTTTTAATATATATTTAACTGTTTTTATACTAGAGCTGGCAAATAAATCGATTCTCGAATCGATGTATCGAATTTTTCCCTGCGTGAGAAACATCGATATAATTTTTGAAATTCGTTTAAATTAAAAAAAAGTTTCTCCACTACTTGGACATGCAACGTCGGCGAAACTCGAGCTAAGGGTAAGAACAAAATGGCACATATCGAAGTTGATATGAATGACAAGAATGACCGAGGATGAACAGCCACCAACTACCTCAAGAAAAGAGGGAAAACCAAGTATTTGGGATTTTTCATCGTTTGCAGGTGGTTAAGCAAAATGCTAAAAATGTGGAAATAATTATACACTGAGGGAAAAATGCTCTGAAATTTCAATATTTACACTTTGACTTTAACATTTCCACCATTGATTCAGCGTTAAATATGCAATTCGTAAATATAAAGTGTGTACACTTCAATTTAAATATGAAAATATTAAAAAATTTATTTTTTTAATTAAATTTTTAATCTAATTAGTTTGTTCTGAATCAAGAGTAGGAATCCCCCATTGAAGCCACCACCAGTTGGACTCTGAAATACACCGAATTATTTTAAATTGTATTTAAAAATGTTTACTTACTTTGCGGGGACTCGAAATCGGGATCCTTGGTCTGAACACAATTGGAACGTCCTCTCTACCGGTTGCGCTATTGCGCGCGCTGGCGGAAAGTCTTCTAAGATACTACTTGTATTGAATTGAATCTACCATCTGCCTAAGAACATCAGACCACTTGTAATTCTCAAGTTCGAATTCCCCGAATTGTTCATATAAATGGCGCAAAGAAAATTATGTGTTTTAATATGATTCTAGTTGATTCAAAAAGCAAATTAATGGATTTTAATACAAAAATTGCATAGTTAAATCAAATCTGATTGTTATAGTTTTTACTATGCCATTTTTCCCTGAGTGTACGACCTGTGGAAATACAATAAATTTACTTAATCATTTAAAAAGAACACACCCGATGTTTCCAAATGAAGTTTCCAGAGCAATTCTCACAATGAACTCTCTCTAGGTTTCGTGGTGTCATTTATGGAAGACATGCTGACAAAAAAAACGGTTACACTCCCAATGACGATGCCTTTATAAAAGTTTAATATATACATTTTTTGAATAGCCTCACGCTTTAAAATCAGTTTGCCCACTTTCAGATTATTGGAATTCGAAGAAATGGCCATGTGCGTTCTGCATTATTTATGCATCCCAGCTTGCTCAACGCAATCGGAATGTATGTTAAGCATAGCTGGAAACATAACCTCGGACAGGCGCGCTTCTTTAAAACCAAGTAATGTCGGAATACTTCTATTAACTAATAGAATCCAACGGCTTAAGAAGTAATTTTATTCTTTTATTATTAGCTACACAAGTTTGAAAATGTGAAAAAAATCTGATCATTACAAGTATTACACGAAGTGATATTATTTAAGTTGAGTAACCTCAAATCGAAAATAAACTAGATTTTTAATTTTACATATATGTATACTCTAAGAAATACGAAATACTAGACATGCAATCGGGGGGAAATTTATCGAACAGATCGAAGATCAACCCTGCGCGCTGTCAAAGTCCCGATAGTCATCGTTTCCTGTGTTCTCTTTTCTATTCACTGCTGGCCAAGAAAGGTGTGAAAATTTTAAGCTTCGATTAAATCAAGCCATCCTGTGAATTTAAAGTGAAATAAAGCCAATTCTGATATTAGAAACCTGTGCCAAGAGTATAACTAGTGTTATTTCGCTGATCGCTTGCCAAATTCTCGAGTTAAAGGTACGTGACCAATAACTTGGGAAATCGTGTCTTATAAATTTCTTGATTTAGGCCTTGGTGCATCTCCATCGTGTGCGGCGGCCACCATTGACCCCTGGTCGACGCTGTTGCTAACGCAGAGCGTGTGGTGGCAGCCGAATCTACAGTGGTACGGTTCCGTGGATTCCGGCCACACAGCGCTGCTAACACCTGGGTTCTTCTTCTTCTTGCCCTTGTCTTGGGCGATACCAGTGTTGCACGATTATATTGCTGTGTTCTTGTGGCATACCGTGGCCTGCTGGCAGTTAGGAGCGTTTTGCGCCTTGCAGCCACGCCTACGAATTTACGTGGGCCTCTACTTTAACATCGGTTGTCGCAGCCAGAATTGGATTACGCTCTGGGAATTCTACGCCCATCAGGTTGGCCGTGGTCAATCCTAACGCTCAACTTGCACCTATACATGTTAATCGGAAGAGCTAGCAGATCGTGTATACACCAGACTTCAGCCTCGTGACGTCACGTTTTCACGCTGTTACATACTCGCCACTGGATTGGTCTAATGTTACTCTGTACTGCAAGTTGATACACTCAACACTACACTGCTCAACACGTTGGTCTATACGACACTATCCAGTAGCAGAATTTTGGACATTCAACTTTACCCTCGTTCTACCATATTCTTAAATATATCTATAGTAGCAGATAAGTAGGATTAATCATTTCATTATTTAACTCCTTCTTGGTATGGTATGTATGCGAATTGCTAGCTGTTATTTTACCTTATTCTTTTTAAGTTCATACAGCACACATCCGTCTTCAGGCCTGTCGACTACGATGAAACATACAGCTGCTTTGTGAGTAAGTACGGCATAGCCGCACACTGAGAATTGTGAGTTAAATACATCCTATATATGTAACAGCTAATAGTTCCATTCAACATACTACCTTTATTTTGATTATACATTTACCCATTTGAAGGAACAAACTCGCCTATACTTTCTATCAGTACATAAGCCTTTAAGATTGAATTTTGAAGTTTAATTTGTGTTTTTATAACTTTTATATATAAGCTGTTCTCGCCTTGAAATGTATAGAGACAGCTTTAGTATTAACGGTATGTTAATACTACCTCAGTGTATTTTTATAACACAAGGGATTTTCTTTATTCGATAACGATTATGAATTATAAAGTAAAATGAATTAAAGTTACTTTTAATGGGCACCTGAAGTAAATATTGTTTCATCGGTATCGGGTAAGGGCTAATAGCTGAATATGTCTTTACAGGTTGGGCGGGTCACCACCTTAGTTCTTCAACATAAGTATAGTGTTCATGTCTTATCTTAGTATAATCTCTTGGTATAACCGTTTGGTTGTTCCCTCATCCTAATCTAACTCTGTCTACTATCTTTTATTATGTGACACGGCAGCTCACTAGTTGGCAAAAGACCCACCCCACTTTCCCTGAGCACAGTCGATCCCGTAGGCAGAGTACGCCTCCAGTTTGCTGCACACTTGATCGTGTTCGTTACAAAATGTTGGAAAAAATCGATACCATGAACATCGATTTTTTGTATATAAAAATTGTCCAGATGTTTGTAACGCATAAAAGGGAGCATCTCCGACCACATATATAGGTGATTCCATTAAAAATCGACCCACTCAAATTTAGTTTGGCTCGAAAAATTTTTTTTCGCATTCCAACCAATACGCCAACGAATTTTTACCACACATCACAGTACGATACAGAAACTCAAATCGACATAATACGACTACAGGATTTTTAGAGACACGGTTTTCCAATTGCAAGACTGTACAAAGAACACAAACTCTCCTCTTTTTAACCACAAAAAAACTTCCTTCTTAAAACTAAAACATACATTTCGAAAAATCTCATATTGCAAATCTCAAAAAAAAATTAATTTAAATAAATGAGAGTAAATTCTTCACCTTTGGAAATAATCGATTTCCCATTTTCAGCTTAAAACAGTAAATTCTTTTGCAAAAGGTATTATAATTTTGCCCAAAAGCTTGCAACGCATAGAAATATTGATTTGCAACCCCATGAACTGAACCTGAATATATATTCTTGATCAGGGAGTCGGGCTGAGCTTTGTCTGTCTGTCTGTCCGTCTGTCTGTTTCTACGCAAACTTGTCTCTCAGTCTTAAAACTATCGCGCTGAAATTTGGCCAGAGTCTTCTTTTCACTGCACGCTGCTAATATGTCGGAACCGACCGGATCGGATGACTATATCTTATAGCTGCGATAGGAACCATCGCAAGGTGGGAGATTTGGCACATTTAGATGGATTTAATTCAAATTTCAAATTTGAAATGGCACCAGTTTTTTTTTATTAATGGCCAATACATCTCTGAGTCTAACGGTACTTAAAGCTTTTATGTGCTATCGATATTCGATCAGCTATGAGCTTTCAAACATGGCGTATGTGAAAGAACGTGCATTGAAATGCTTTTGAGCCTATTAGGAAGCAGCAGAAAAGCCATAAAAAAGAAATAAAACATTAAAGCTGATATAATTTTTCTTTTTAATTAACCTTAAAAGGTATGTATGCGTTTAAAAAAGTATTTGTGAGTTCGTTGAGTATGTGTTTTAGTTGAATACAGTGATGTATTTGCGAGTTCATCGATGTATGGAAAATATTTCACTTTTTAATGTTTCGTGGCTTAGAACTTGTGACTGCAGCCTGCTTTAGCTGTGATTTTTGTTTTAGTTTATGTGTACGTCAATAGTTATACTAATAATACAAACATAAACTGCCTTTTACTGCCTAAACTTGTAAAAAAAAAATTTTCAGGTACAATGATCAAAAATCCATTTTTCCATATATTTTTGATCTTTGTGCTCAAACTAGAAAACCGATTCGAAAACAATGGTATACGCAATGATGGGAAATATAGCAACCTTCGGTTTGTTATATTGCTTGACTTAATCTGAAGTTCCTGAATTGAAATATGGCTTAAACAGTAAGTGTTCCTAACGAAAAAATTAAACAAAAAAATTATGTTAAAAAACGTTCGCATTAAAATTATTTAAAATTGATTTTCTAGTTCAGCACTCCAAACTACTCTAAAAAAAAGTTATAGTGTTCGTAAAAAATTCAAAACTATAAAAAAATATTTTATTATAAAAAATTAATTTTATTTTAATAAAAATTTATTTTTCAATTAAAAATTTAGGTCAAGAATATTTCGTTTTGTTTTATTATAAGTCGAAAATTTTATACCAGTGATTTCTTCCTTTGAAATCTAAAATTTGAATTAATTCCACCTAAATATACGAAATCTCCCACTGTGCATCGGTCGAAAAATGGGTCTTAGTGAAAAAAACTTTTTTGTTTTCAAGTAAATCGTTTTTAAGGTCGGTGATTGTTAATATTAAACGCTTTTAAACTAATTTGAAAAAGTTGATCAACATCGGGAGACTATATCTTATGGTTGCCATACGACCGATCGATCGGTCGGATCGGTTAGTGAAAAAAACTTTTTGGTTTTAAATTTTATCGTTCTTAAACTCGGCGATTGTTAATTTGATATGTTTTCAAAAAGATTCGCGAAATTTTGTTAAAGTCAGATGTTTATCTGTCGGAAAATTGGTTTTAGATAGAAAAATGATTGATTTTGATGTAAGCGTTCTTAAACTCTGACATTTCAAAAACAACATTTGCAAGGGTATTAAAACTTCGGCACAGGCGAAGTTAGCTTGACCTTCTCGTTTTTTTTGCTTACTTTTTTTTTTAGAGATTTGGTTACCAAAAAACTGGATATAATTTTTAAGTGTAAGTGATTTCAAAGCTTGGGATCGGATGAATATTTACAGATTTTTTAAATATTTTTATTACCAATTTCTTAGGATAGCAAGCAATCGGAAATAATTATATTTTTTAATAGCTATATACGTATACTATTTTACAACAAAGAATACGAAAAATATATTTTGAGGAAAAACCAATTTGAGTTGGCGATTTCTCATGGAATCACCAATATATTCTTCATCAGCACGACGAACTGAGTTGATAGAGCCATGTCCGTCTGTCCGTCTGTTTCTATAATGGTTGCAAAGCGGTTCGGGGTCGAACGGAAGTCCGAACCGAACCCTAACTGGAGCAGACAAAATTTCTCTATCCCGAACCTGAAGCTGATCCGCAGTAAATAAGTAAAAATGGGTTCGGTTCAAATATAATAAAATTTATAAATATATATATAATTGTTTACTTTGTTGTTCATATATTTTCAAAATCCTTATTTATTTGTCTATATTTATTTCATTCCCATCAAAGTAATCCCCTTCCGCTGCAGTACAGTTATGCCAACGCATTTATCAGTTATCATAGCAGCTGACTAAGTCCTCCTTCGGAATGGTCTTCAGAGCCTTCTGCGATTTTGTCGTTACCATCTCAATCGGGACAATGTGTTCAATGTTATTTTCTTATTAAATAGTGTCTGTTTTTCTTATATCTGTCTTATTTCATCATTGAAATCTCTATTATTTAGAGATTTTCCTATGCAAGAGATATATGACAGGTGTAACAGCTTAAGTATGCTCAATACCAGTTAAAATATCTGGTTTCCATCAGAAAAAAACAATCTACTATAAATATTGCCATGAAGTTTTTTGTTCAGTGTACAGCAACAGCTTGCCCACCCACACAGCATGTAGCTGGCTGCCTGGCTCAGCCAACATGTTCGCTTCAAACTTGTCCCATGCGCCAAGCTTACGCCCAAAAGTTTGGATTCAGTCGACAAACGAGTTTCATCTCATGCGGTTGTCCCGTACGGTCGCTCTGTGGCTTCATACAAAATATAAAATACTGCTTTTGCTTAACAGCTGACAGCGTTGGCTGCCTCACTGCTTCGGGCAATTAGCTGGCTCAAACAAAAAAAGTAAATGCAAAATTAAGCCGAAACCAAAACAAAACCTCAATGCGCTCCATTAAACAAAATGGCAAAATGTGTTGTTAAATTGAATAAATTTGTTCTCTTCGCGGTAAAACCTTAACTCCTATCCAAGTTATTCAGTGATTTACATTTTCATAGTTGTGGGCAAAATAGTTTTGCTAATATATTTGGAAATATTTCGATTAGAGTGAAGTGAATATCCGATAAGTGAAGTGTGTGAAATTGTTTCGAGTAGAACGTACAGCAGTTACAACAAATTAAAATTGGCAACAGATCGTGTATACACCGACATGAAGTAAAAGCTGCACTCAAGTTGCATGCTAATGGAATGATGATTTACAAATAGAAAATCAAGTGAGTAGAGTTTTCCCCGATTGATATGTTGGCCAAGTGATAAGGGTTTCTAGGTGTGAGCTTTTATGTGGGTCAAATTAACTTTGAAAATTGGACAATTAAAGTGTGAGAATTTTCACATTGGAGAAAAATGTAAATTAAGTGCTAATTGTGTTAACTCGAAATTTGATGATTATCTGATTAAGCTTAATAACGGAAATTTTTGATACTGACTAACAAAAAGAGTCAGAAGCTGGCTTACAAGTTTTATAGTTAAAAATATAAAAAAAAAACTAAGTGTTTGAAGTCTACACTTCTAAAACAAATACGTTTCATTTCAAAAATAAAATGAATAGGTTTTTTAAACTTTTTTTTGCTTGTGGAATCTGTTGGTAGCTTTATTTTTGCTTTTCGTTTTTATAAAATCAGAAAAAGTTTTGTTCCGACTTTATGCATTTTGTTTTTACCAGGAAAAGTTTTGCTTGTTGGATTTTGTTTTCAGAAAAAGTTTGAACTTTGTAAGCCGATATATTATTTTATCCTTGCCGCCATTAGTGGTCAGTAGTTTTCCCCGAAAAACACTAAGAATAAAGCTTTGAAATAGGGGTGTGAGACAGAGGTCAAGATTATGTTTATAGCGGGTGGAAAGATCTTTATATTTTCAAATCCCAACCCGAAAATAGTGGAACACAAAATCTGAAATTCATTCTGATTTTGATTATTTTCACTGCGAACACCAGAAAAGGAGTGCATTTGTGGCTTGGGGTTTGGTTTGGAGTGCATCAGAGACTGTATTGCGTTGAGAGCGTCTTGCAAACAGAATGTATTAATTCGTAGAAATACAGAATAATGCACAATAATAATTGTCGAATAATGGATTTGGTTTCCAACCATGGTTTAGATCTACAATAAATTGAATTACCACACACACAAGAGAGGACATGTCCGGTCGGTGCATAATTATTGATGCTTTTCAGTCAAATATGTTTGGATTTTGATGGTCGAGTGAAATTATCGTACCAATCTGGCAAAATAAGTTAGACTTACCAGTGCGGTACGATCATGTCGTGTCGACCAATTTAATTGTTTAACTATTATTACGTATTTGTGGCCGGGTGTGGTGCACCAGCTGTGAAGTAACTAGCCATGAAAAAGCTTCTCAAACGTTGTCGTCCTTTCCCATGTGCGAAAATTTCAAGTATACACGCCAAGAGTTTGAGAGAAGCTAGGATTGATTGAAGTTTTTATTATTTCGTATTTAGCCCATAGTAAACATTAAACTAGCTTTGTCCATTTGCCGTAGCAGCAAGTGGTTTGTGTGTATGTTTGTGGGAGGATCGTAAGGCGGGGGTTAACAGTGGCTTAACAGTGGGTTAGATTTAGTGGGTTTACAATAAACAGTGGAAGAACAGTGGAAGATGGTGATGGAACAAGATGGTAGAGGAGGGGAAGAGGGAGGTAGGAAAAGAAGAAAAAGCATATTTAGATTGAATATTAATTGAAGAGTGGCTGCCATGAAGTCAAGCTGTGATAAATTATAATGTTTAATTCATTTTCATTTACCGCTCCTAACTTAAATATCGAATCTGCTAGCGTCCCTGAGCAAAAAATTATGAAGCTAAATCGGGCTTTCATGCCCGTGAATGATAAAATCAAACAACCTGAAACGTAAATTGCCATTTCAGTTTCTGATCTTAGTTTCAAATCTGCTTGAGTCCTTAAAGAACACGATTTTCTAATAAAAAATTCTGTTATACAATAAACAGCAGTCCTTCCAATCAAAAATATATTTCGTATAGTTCAGAAATCATAGTCCAAAATCTGTTCAAACTTAGTTATATTATTTGCTATTTCAAGATTGAGTTTATCCAAGCGAATCCAAAAAAATTTCTTTTCGGCAGTAGCCAAATTTACAATCAGATGTATCATCACCCCACACGCACTCTTTCTTTTAAACCTTTTTTGAACTTGACTTTAGCTAAAATTTGCTTAAAATTTGTATATTATAGTTCTATAAATAATTCTCCGCCATATGAATTATGCATCGGTAGGTCATTAATTTAGTAGATTTATAACTTGGTTTGCTTCGGGGGTCTTACAAAGTCCAAAATCGAACCGGTTCTAGCACTGCAACATTTGATCTGAAAGATTTGGCTCACTTACAATTTAGTTAAGGTGTTTCTGCGAATTTGAAGAACTTTTAATAGTATTCGTATTTGCTGTTATCAATACAATAATAATAAAAATAACAATATTTTGCCTAATTGCCAAGTAATATTTACAAAATTTGCTTAAAGCTTGCAGTACAGAGATAGTCAGAGACTGGATATTCATATTTACATCTCAGATATAATATTTACTATCTTTTACAAAATACATATCTCATGTTTTAGGCTAAAAATGTTGGTGACGTAAAAATTTTATTGAAGAAATAGAACGATATACTGAATTCGATAATTTTTCACATATTGCAATGTGATAAATAAATTTTCTGCCGTTTTCCCTGAAAATACGATAAGGCATTCACACAACTGTTCACTTGGAGCTAAATAATAGTTACAGCTAGAAAACTTCTTTTGTATGCCTTTAAAATAACAAAAAGTCCACTTCTGTCTTCCCGACAAAATCTTTTCTTTGAAGACATCTGCAGTCTCCCTCCAATTCTATACTTTGACATCCATCTTAACCCCAAAATGGAACTCTCTTCGCATGCAAATAGTCACAAACTTCAGCTTGGACTCCGACCTATCTACTTTGGTACCCTACTACTTATGTACACAGTTATTTATCTGCCGCACCCATCTGCGCCTGCCACTCGTCGCTGCCATCGTCATGGGCTTTTGGCCGCCTGCTCCTTTTGGCAACAGCTAAAGCATCTGTGCCTGGCTTGCAACTTTGGCTTAACAAGTGATAAACTTGTCGCTTGTCGTCGTCTTCGTCTCGGCTTAAGTCCTTGGCCATTTTATTATTTCGGACTCGAAACGCCTCTGCGCAAAAAGAAGCCAAGAAGCAGTTGGAACCATTTGGTGCCGCCTTCGTCACGTTGTAAATTGTTAAGTACAAATTGCATGGCTAATTTGAGCTGTTGCATAAGCCGCAGCCAAAGAGTTGACATCTTGACCGTTGAGAGTGATTTTAACTATGTATTTGCATTTGCATTAGAGGAGGTGCGAAAGTGCCAGAAGATTTGGGATGAGTAATGAGGCGTTCTCGAGGAGAACTTGGAGTGTGCTCGTGAAGTGGGCAAGTTTATTGCTAAAGTGTCGAGCAATAACTCTAACAGAGAAGACAGAATAAACAATTTTTAGAGGAGGAAAGAGTTGCAATTAATTTTAGTTAACTTGTTTCAATTAAATTAAGAAAGCACCAAGCACACAACATTTGCAAATAAATGCATTTGCTTATGGCTTCTTTATTTGTTTAACTTTTTGTGCATTTTGTATAAACATTTTTGCAAAATTGACAATTTTTAGTGCCATTTAATTTCATTTCATCTAAAGGTAAATGGAGCCAAAAACATTTCTAATTAAGAGAGATATAAGGTTTTGCCTTCTAGCAGTGGAAAATATTTGCCTGTATTTATGAGTGGGTTTTGAATAAATATAGATACTAATATACATACACACATTACTAAAGTTGAAGTCAATTTTTTTAATCTAAGAGAAGCTAATTTGCCACCTCTATTAAATAAATACAAGTACAAGTACAAATACCTTACGAGGGCTGTTCTATTAGACGGTCTTACAAAAAGTATTGCGAATTTTGTGTTATTTTAAAAAGTATTTATTCATTAATATCTATTTGGTCCGCTTTAAAATAGTCCCCCATGGATATAATACTATACATTAATACCAAAGTCTCTTCTAATCCTCGAAGCACTTACAAAATATTAGTTTGTGACCTTCGATGCCGTCTTTATCGCCTCAATTTTTAGTTTTTGAAACAGAAAAAAGACAGGGATCCTGGTGGGGGGAATACGGGGCCTGCGGCACAATACGATTTTTTTGCTTTTTTGCCAAAAATTCGAGTAGAAGCAACGATTTAATTTCTAGAAAAAGTCAAAAATCGAAGATGATTCCAAAAATTAAAGTAAACATTTAAAACGGCAGGCCTTGTCAGCACGAGTGAGTCACATGAGTACCAACGTAACGCCACCAAAAAATTGAAAAATACGTAGCCCGCGTAAATTCAAAATTCGGGATACTATTTGAACAAACCTCATATTTTGAATCAAAATGTTTCTATCTTTTTTTCCATTAATGTCTTTCAGTTCACCCGCAGACTATGCCTTTTTAGTGTTGGCAAATCTTTTAGCAGGCTTGGAAAAAGAAAATAGTCCTAGGTAGCTAATTATTGGAAATTAGGTGGATGAGGAAGTAACTAAAACTCAAATTCATTGATTTGGTGATAGATTTCTGTTCAATGCCAAACTGATAATTTCGAAGAAAAAAATTGTTTGTTTATGACTCGAGGAAATTCTATATTTACATTGGAGCTGAAACTTGATCTTGATTTATCGAGAGGTAAGGCTTAGACACTTTGAAGAATAAAATCGAATTATCCATTATAATTATATTTTGCATAGCTGTTAGCTTTAACTACGATTACCATTACCAATTTTCAGATAATTTAAAACAATTCCTGAGTACCATTTCTTAATAACCGTAATTGTAACTTGGAATGATGATTATTCTGTGAATATAACAAAATTTCATACTTTTACAATTACTTCGATAACCGTAACTGTAAAGGTTGATTATTAAGTAATTGTGCTTGAAATGTTGAATTATTCATGAATTTTTAAATGCAAAATTAAATTTTTTATAAGCCAAATTATCACATTCATGGTTAAGTTAAGTAATGACAATTTTATTTCATATTGTCCATTAAATTCATGTTGCTCTTCATTACAACTACGTAATCAAACGAAAAATCATCAAGGTTCTAGCGTCTTGAGTCGTGTTTAATATTTACGAATGAAAACCTTCTTTCAGATGGGGCTGACGATTAAAGTGGCGTGTTATACTTGATCTCTATCTCATTAAGCCTTGGATATTTTTGAAGCATTTTGAAATTTGTCGACGGATCAAGCAATTATCTTCCCAAATGTTCTTTAACGTCGAGTTTAATTACAGATAGCAAAGCGTCAATACCATTATCTATTGGTTGGATTCCAACTAAACGTCATTTATTTAAAATGTAATTCATGTTAATAGAATTATCTGACTTTTAAGATTTCTGACTTGGCCATGAGATCGGTTTTCAAATTAAATGTAAAAACTTAGAAGTAATCGAAGTGCAAAAAGAACTTTGTTACTCCACGGGTTTTGTTGAAATCATAGAAATCATGTTTGGGGATTATGTGTTTTCTTGAGTCGATTGTATTCCTATGTTTTCAATGCTCCCGCAATAACAATATGCAGAATTTCATCAGATTGCCGATCATGCAAAGCAATTTCTCCACCGCATTTTTACGCTTGGTAATAAAACAGATGCAATAATAGGAGTGTTCGCTTCTGTTGAAAAATGAAACATCTTTGATATGCGCTCCTTCATATTTTGCAATATACCACTCGCCGCTCTCTTTAAGCTAAAGATCTCAGTGGAATCAGAGATTCTCTTCAACTTTACTACCTGAGTAGTCAATTCCGGAATGAGACATCCAAACTATAAATTGTTCTCTTTTTGAAGAAAGTCTAATGCTGTTGCTATTGACCTATTCTTCCACATATTGAATACCTCGAATTATGCATGCACAAATAGTCACACAACTCTGCCAGATTTGATTTAGGTAATAAAATTCGACAGACCGAATCATGTGTTGAATTCCATCTTGTGTTGAAGAAAATACAAAATAGTTACTCATAGTTAATCATATCAAATTCAGTGTAGTGCTAAATCAAATTTTAAATTATTGAAAAAATAGTGTAATTGATATACTCATCAGTAAAAGCTTATTCATTAATAGCCCATCTTTGGCTAGGATTTTAATGAAATCAGCGGAAGCTATCAAATTAAAAGTATGAATTGCACATCTTATGTGGTTCGGCAAAGAATTTTACTGTAGTTCATCCGTTTTGTATAATTAAAAGAAGAATTTTATAAAATTGTTTGTTTTAATCATTTATTGCATGCTTTGTGAGAGTCATAATTCAATTAAAAAATGGCCGAATTTGGTCTGAAGAGCGGCCAGAGGCCAGAGTTTCAGAGCTGCCAGTGCACCCTGAAAAATGCGTTTGGTGCGGTTTTTGGGCCGGAAACAGAAATGGACCGTACTTTTTCCAAAAGAATGAAAGTCGCAACGTTACATTCAATGGAGCAAAGTACCGTCCGATGATTACAAACTTTTTTTTGCCTAAAATGGAAGAGCTGGACTTGGCTGACATGTGGTATCACACAGTACGCGAAAAACCATCCTACTTGAATCGAGAACGTAGGAACATCTTAAAACTTAAAAGGAGTTGACTATGGTGACATGACATAAAGCCCATAGGAAAATTAGTCGTAGTGCAAATCGTAATACCATTCAGATTTGTAATGGGCGATAAGTCCGCATAGAATTTGGACATAATGCCAAGATTTGTTCGGACTTGTGGAAATTTGAATTCAGTGCCGGAGCATATTTAAAAATGTTAGAAATATATATCTAAAAGAAAATCAAAAAAGGTTTGAAAACTTAAAAGATGAGAAACGATGGTTCAAATTTCCAACATTAAGTTTCTGAAAGAATCCACTTGAAGAGATGCGATTAATTTGACGAGGAAGACTAGGAACGTCCAAGAAAATATTCTGGTGGGATCAACTTGTCGTTCTGCAACATGAGCTGCTCGCTCCAAAGTAAGCTATTCCAAAAACAATAAAGAAAGTCGGTCAAATGCTGTGGTTATGGGTGGGGGGGTGGTGGTTGTTAGCTGACCATTTTTTGCTCATAACTTTAGTATCGTTCATCCGATCTTTATCATTCCTTCAGCAAATCGATAAACAATTTTGTTCCAAGCTACAATTACGATTATTACAAAATCGTAATCAGGAATTTTTTTCTTTATCTGAAAAATTGTGCTTTTATTAATGAAAAGTAATTAAATACGGGAAGTAATGATTACATTACTGCTCTTTTCTTTTGGTTAGTTAAAATCGGACTAAATACGCAACCCACCCACTTTTTAATGACATGTCTCAATTATTTATTCTCTCACTTTACCGCTTTAAGCATTTTTAAATTTGCCTCACCTGACCCCACCTCAAACATAAGCACGAGCCATAAAATAGAGCCTACTAAAAATGTGCTTTACGACACCGCCATATAATGTGATCCCAAATGCAAGTGATGTTCGTCTGCAGCTTCATGCTGCTGAGGTGAAGCAGGAGCGCATAGACGACTTAAAAGTGAACGCGTAACGTATATGGGGTTTAGTGACCTGTTTTTGATTTTAGTCAATGTTACAACTGGCTAGCTCAAGGTCTTTTGGTTGATTATCAGTCTTTTATAACCAACACAAACCAACAGATATTAATTACAACATTTTGGAATAGCAATTGGGTATGTCCGTACAACGATCGCTGTTTCGAGAATAACCAAATTCTCTCATCAGCGGAATTGTTTTGCTGTTCACACTTCAAACAAACATCCAGTTAGTATTTAAACTCTGAAGGGGCGAATAAATACATAGGAATTACACTATTGTAAATTCGCAGCCTGAATTTCGGCTATGGTTTTTTGTTTGAAGGTGTTTGTTTACCAATTTGTTGTAATTAATTCTGTTGCTTTGGCTGCTGCTAGGTGGTTGGGCTATCCGTCCAATGATCCTCCTTAGCAGGGCCAAGAGTTTTTTGTAAATACACAAGGTATTTTTTGCGTAACTTTAAATTATATTTAAAGTAGCGAAAGCATAACAGAGAGACTAAAATTACATGCGTTCACAGGCTTCCCAAACAATGCAAAAGTAGCAAAGAAAATATTCCCCAGCCGAACGTCCCTTAAAGAGCTTCGCTCTAAAAAAAAATACCATTATACTCGTTTATGTGTTTTCCTGACCGTCCCCTGCGGATGAAACTTTCTTTGCCTTCTGAAAAGCCGATTCTCCCATTTCAGTATATTGTTTGACCTGTTCCTTTGAATCATTGAAAAGTCACTGCCCTTTTTATTTGTAACATCTCCAAACACTCAATTAAATCCTACTTACGTTGCTGTTTGTGTTCAACCTTTTACCCTCTAAATCAATTCATCCTCAATCAAATCAATTAAAAACCTTTTTGGGGTTTTTTTCATACCATTGCTGTAGCAACCACCTCCAATCTTTATTTGGTCGCTTTAACATCCATGCGAAGCGAAATTCAATCCCGTCCATCTCGACCGCACATTTCAGTTCGTGTACCGAGGTAGTCCGTCAGATTACTGCCCAGCTTTAGATCTAACCCCAAACTATTGATTAATTTAAGTGATTCGAATAATGTATTTACAAGCGTAAATCAGAACTTCTGGTAATATATGCTCTTTGTTCGAACTACTTTTATTCTTCTAATGAAGACGATGACAGCCGTTTAATCAAAAGTATATCTGTAGGCTCTTAAGACACATGAAACGATGTGGCCACCAGAATGCACTATTATTTTTGTGGAAAATTTTAGACAGTTTTGGTCATTTAAAATCAGAATATTAAAATAATTCGTTTACTCAATAAATTTTCACCAAAGTTTCTTGCATTAAGTCTGCAGAACCAACAATCTTGATTATTTCTTCATTTACGATCTCCACAACACATATTGTGAATCTTTACGAAATCTTGTGTAAAATTTAATTGTATTTAGTGTAAATTTGTTTAAAATAATTTTCCATCCAGTTCAGTCATCAAATCGTGCTAATTGACATACAATTTCAATTCCACATGAACAACATTATGTTGAAGCCTCAATGCGCCCTTCGCCCATTTATGCCATTAACATGGCACCTAATCAATTACTGACACATACACCGCCCAACACACACACACCCACTTTTGCAATCGAATCGAACAATACGTTTCCTAGGCTAATTCCCAGTGCTTTCAGAATCGGTCGCTGAAAATTGTCAGACAAAGTCAATAAAATTATCATGTATAAACTTAAGCTAGCCACACACAAGTTAAATTGAATTCGAAAGAGACGGAAGCGAAAGGAAAGAAATGGGAAAAAAATTCGAACTATCAATGAGCTACAGCCATGACTGCGTATACGTAATTTTTGAATTGACAATCGTCTGACATTTGTTTCCTGACTGTGTGTGTTTTCGATACTGCGTTCGAAAGTCTGAGTATTTATAGCTGGCTTGGTCTGTCATGAGGTTTTTATTGTCGCTCCAGACAACTTCGCAAGCCATTATGGAACAGACCGAGCGCGGCAGCTGTTGGTTTTGTGGGTGGCAGCAACTTGCATACAGAAATGTCAGATCGTCCCACTTAAGTTTGAGGTCTCTCTCACTGGAGGAGCAGATGCTGATAATGGGTATGCAATTGGCATTGATTTGGTGGGGGAAAGCTTAAAGTTAAAATTCTTAAAAGATTAGGAATTACTTCTGATTCTTCAAACGACTTTGAGTGGAACAATAATAATTCGACACACTGAAATTTAATATTATACATTTCAGACTTGTTTTGGAGTGCGTACAAAATGCAAAATGCATATCCATATTGGATAACGGAAATGAAATAAACACTACAATATATTTTTCTTCAAATCGCACTGAATTCTTAACTTGACCTCAAGACAGTCATTTTTCAACTCACATTGCTCTTCCTTTGCCCACCCTCTACACACCCTCTACCCACAGTCAGCGCATACTTACCCACACTTTGCCCACTCTCTTTCCGTACTCTTCAACTGTCTACACACACGGCTGTTAATAGTTTTCTGAACCAAGGCACGCTGTTATTTAGGCTTTCAGGTCAGTTTTTGGTATGATGTAATCAGAGGATCTGTCCTTAATCCTGTGCGGAAAATCCACCTATGTCTTGGAAGATGGAGTGAAAGAACCTTGTTTTTTTCAGATGCATGTTACCATCTCTTAAGGATACATTTTATTAGTCAGTATCTCTCTTTAAAATCTCTGAAAATTCTATTGTGTGGTTTTCCATTAAATGAATTTTCTAAGTTTGTCCATTGGAGGCGGCAATTCGGTATAACAATTGTGGTGAGTCCCTTCATCTTTGGTGAATTTTCCAAATTTTTAGCTCTCATCTTTTTTTCACCAGCAGCAGATGTTGTGGCTGTGTGTTGCTAGTATAAATGTGCCCAATAAGCGCGAACTTGACGTGATCAAAAAAAACTGGGTATGAGGTGTTGTTATATGATGCCTCTAGTTTCACAATTTATTGGTCCTGTTCCCAGGATTTTTTGAGTGTCGCTCTGTGTTATAATCATGACTTACGAGAGTCCGAGCATCACTTAAATCGTCGCCACTCTTGTGAATGCGATTTTCGCCTTGAACCATTAAAAACTAAGTTAAAATTGTTGTCGCCGTCTGTTGCAAGTAAAAAAGTATTTATTGAACGCGAACCAAGGCTTTTTTGAATAACTGGGTATGAGTTGCATTTGTCGAACTGTGTTTCAAGACCGGATACCAGGTGTTTCCCAAGGCAAGGAATCCAAGTAGGCTTTGAAGTAAATGCTGTCACGTTTAGAATACACATATTAGAGTTTATATAGAAATAAGTTAGTTCTATCTGAGCTACGAACCAAGCACAACCAAACACCAATATATTTTACTATTTATTTTTATTATTATTTATTTCACCATGAGCATTCTCGACTTAATAATTTTATTGTAATAATTTTTCGCCTTCGACAGTTTGGCGCTCAAGTTCCTCCTATGCCCCTTCAGTCCCTCCTTAAATCCAGTGGGAGCGATGGACTACTTAGACTTCTTAGCATTATTTTGAAGCATCCCTAACTTCTTGCCACAGATAGGATTCTTTACGTGTGCTTTAATCATGGCAGTTTTCCTTTTTGATTATAGTTTTTTATGACTTGGCGTGGTTCAAAAGTAGTTTGTTTTTCGTTATTCGTGCCAGTGTGAGAACTTTCGTGTGTTTTCAGTTGGAATAATAAAATAGAACCTAAAAATAAATTATAATTTCCAAATTTAATTGTGTGTGTTCGTCGGAAACGCTCGGTTAACAACTTGGGTTTTTTAACTACTTTAGTATTATTTATTTTTATTTGTAAGCCGATGTTACTCGTACTGTATCGAGAATTCGACAATAAGGCTTCCTGGCTTCCTTATAATTTTGCTTCTTTAAGTCGGCTTTCTTTTAACGTTTTACCAACGCTTTATTCATATTTGCAACTTCGCCTGAGGCCAGTAAAGAGGTGTCTTATCCTGTTCTATTCCACAAGGCCTACAATAACCAACTCTTACTAAAAGGAGACTACATTCTTGGTCGCCCCTTTCTAATTAACCTCTCGGATGTGTCCGATATAGAGATCCCGCATCTACTGGAATTCTTAACGTCGTGACAATGGTTCATTCGGGAGGAACCCCCCTTGGTTTAAGTAGGGAATTATATGGTATCGTAATGAGAATCTTGGCCTAATTTATTTTTTATTTATTTATTTAGAGTCGACAAACAAATGCTGTCAACGAAAGTATAAATAAATAAATATTTAAACCAAGGAGGGTTCCTCCCGAATGAACCATTGTCACGACGTTAAGAATTCCAGTAGATGCGGGATCTCTATATCGGACACATCCGAGAGGTTAGAATGAGTATCTTGGCCTAAGTGCACACTCAGAAAAAAAAATGGCGTTCTATAGCTATTCCACATGGCCTCCTATTGTATCAATGTCTCCTAAATGTGTTTCAGCAAGCAGCATAATATTCGAATTGTTTTGTGCCATAAAGTATTCAAGTTCTTGAAGCTTGTTACGAATCCCATAATATACATATAATACATGCAACAGTCTGCCAATTCATCAAGACATAACGCTGCTGATTGGCTTAAGCATTAATCTGAGGAATTCCAGACTTAAGTGCTGCTGCATAGCTGGTGGTTGGCTGTGTCTCCGCATCCGATACAAACTGTTGAGAGGGATGCACATTTCTTTGCTGTTGTGCCTTAGAGGATGACCCATGGTTAGATGGCACACGCTGTAGTTGTTGACGTCCTCTATTGGGCAGGGTTGGCAAACCCAAGTTTGGGGAGCTTATTGCAGGATGTTGATGGGTGCAGTCTACCACATTTAATACACTTGTACTCTCTAGTACAGTAGTTTTTTGTGTGTCCAAATTTCTGGCAACGATTGCATTGTGCAACATCATAGAGCTTTTGCGGTTTCTCCACCTTGATTCTTTGGCATCCAAGCTGAGTTCGCTTGAGTATGTCGCTGTAAGGTCCAAGGCTTTCTTTGTGTTCCGGTTCTTAATGACACTGACGTAGCGAACACTATGCCCCAATTTAGCCAGTTGCTCAGAGATCCACTCATTTGGGGTGCCATGATGCAGGTGACGGATGACCACTCTAAATCCACGTTCACTTTTCAATTGGTATGTGTGGCACTCAATTTCATTCTCTTGAAAGCTCTTTACCAGAGTTCAGTATGAGGTGACCTCCTTGCAGTGGATCCAGAGACCACCTTTCGGGCATGGTTTAGTGACAAAATTGTTTGCACCTATAATACCACTAATCTTGTCAAACATAAGCGTAACATTCGGATTACATTCCGGGAGATATAATGGCATTGGCTTAATTATGGGTTGCTGATCAGTGGCGGCTACATCCTGGTACGCTATGATGCGACGGGGTGCTGCTGGACGAGCTTGCGTTGTTGGAATTTGCGTATCTGTATCCATGTCTTCTGCATCAGATAAAACTTGGAACTGATTTGCATATGTATCATCTTTATTGTCTGGTTTCTTATTCATGATTGCCGAATTCTCATGGCCATGTCGTCGCTTAACCGGCACGTTTATCCATTCTATTCGTGAAAGCTCAGAACGAGGGCCTTGTATTGATTCCTTAAACGTCATTGGCTTGGCAGCACTCGCTGCATGGGTGGGTCTGGATGTATTGGCTACCGGTTCTGGTCCTTCATTAAACTTGGTATTGGCTTCTTGAAATCTTGCTGGTGCATCCACTGCTATAACTGAATCGTTGGATTCATCATCAGAGCTCAATGGGTTCTGGCTTGATGGTCGGTCAAGATCAAAATGCGAGGCACGGTTAGTGCGGGCCGCTTTAGTGTTTGCAATCATCTTCTTCAGTGGGTTCTCCATGATTCCGTTGAACGACTTTGTATATTTGCTGGGGGCCAAAGGCCCCAGTTATGGCTCCTTCTTTACTTACCTTCCTATGTGGTTTCAATCTTGGATGGTTTCCTAAAAGGAACAAAGTGAATATGGTGGTCAAAAGTTGCCGCGGTAAAGCCGAAAACTTTTTAGTTTGTTTTAAGAAATTTTGTTTAATTTTTGCGAATTTTTTTTTTGTGTTTTTTATTTGGTTTTTTTTCCGGTTTTTTTTTGTGATCTGTTCAGTACGAGGACTAAACACATTGAAAGGATGTCTTAACTCCTCCTTATTGGTTGACAGCATCTATTGCAGTAACCTTTATTAAAACAAGAAAAAAAGTCGGTCAAGCCCGACTATAACATACTCTGTACCCTTAACTTCTCAGCTCGCATTTGCTCACGAGTTATACGCGCACATCTCTAAGTTTCACTCTCTCTCTCTCTCACTAAGATTGACGTTCAATAGAATGCTGCGGTGGTGGGTGGGGTGGTGCTGGGTGTTTATTGGCCGTTTTTTGCTCATAACTTGAGTATCGTTCATCCGATCTTTATCATTCCTTCAGCAAATCGATAAATAATTTTATTCAAGGTAGAAGGTACGAACGATCTATCTTCAAAACTGTAGGAGATATGGAGTTTTTTCCAAATTGCGGGGGCGGGAGGGGGCGTGGAAAAAATTGAAAATAAACTTGATCTGCCTGCAAGTATAAGAAATATATGCCCCATACATGTCAAACCTCTATCTCTTACCATCTCTGAGATCTCTTCGTTCATACGGACGGACGGACGGACGGACGGACGGACGGACGGACGGACGGACGGACGGACAGACGGACGGACGGACGGACAGACGGACATGGCTATATCGACTCGGCTGTTGATGCTGATCAAGAATATATATACTTTATAGGGTCGGAAATGATTCCTTCTCCCTGAAAAGAAAAGCGTTCTCCAAAAATTCGTTCTTTAAATAAACCTGATGTTCTCGAAATAAGAAAAAACGGACTTACCCTACTGTTGAACATAAATACACGTTTTCGGTACATTTAGAACGGAGTTTTTTCTGAGTGTAGGGACAGTCTCTACTACGATACGCGTGTTGGTCTTTTTGTTTTACTTCACGAGGCACTTGTTCGTGGCACTTGTTTGTTGAGACGTTTACTTCTGGTTTCGCTGCCACGCACACAGGCGCAATGTTTGGTGTGAGTTGGGACGCCACTGATTTAAATTCAAAATAATTTACAGTTTAAAATTTTTAGATTATTTTTGCGCAAATGGCCTTTTAGTTTATTTGCAATTTAGAACGCAATGTCCCAAAACACAAAACGCTTTAATAAATATAAACAAATAAATGTAAAAACAAATATAATTTAAAATTTGTTTTCATGGGCCAGTTGGCAATCGATAGAAAGAGATGAATCATCACTGATGTGCTTAAATTTTATCATGAAGTGATAAAAAATGCTAATTACCACAATATGTGAGTGGACCGTGGATAAGTCCCAGAACGAACAGAAATCCGTACTGACGCTGATGTGAATTCGTATTTCCTGTTCCTAAGCCAATTTTGACTAATTTATTGAAATTTAAAACTGTAGGCACTTGGATAAATCGATTAAGTAACCCCAGTTCCTTTTTTCATCTTTTTGGGCTTCTTTTCCTGTTAATTAATCCCTAAGCCGACCCCCAATTAGTTACAAAAATGTATAACCTCCCAATGTTGTTCTCTTCTTTCCACGAAAAGGAGAAGCCAAAGCCAATTAACATTATTAAAGCGCAACAAATTGTCCCTTCGCTTCACCTGCTTTGATTTACACAAAGTATCTGGCAGATACAAGTACAATGGCCATTGCTTTTACGCAAGTTTAATTAGCAAGACAAACAATCTGTCACACGGCGAGAATGAAAGGGAAAGGACACGATTCTGTAGCTCAAATTTTCCAGATTGCTGGACAAATACAGCAACACTTTCTTCAGCTTGGGGGGGGGGTTGATAATGAGGGAATTTGGGGATGAAATTATGAGAATAAACGACAGGAATTTAATTAAAATTTATTTATTCTTTATCCTTCAGCTACTGTTCCGGCTGCAAAATCATTTAACAGTCGATGCCATAAAGGCGAACCACGTTGCGTATGCGCAACTTTTGCTATGGGCGGCAAAGCTCATTAGCTGGCAAAACAGCTGCTAATTGAATTTTGCCACGCGACGACAACCCTTGAAGCATCTCTTTCTGGTCTTGGCAGTCGCTGACCTTTTTTGCACGTGTTTCTATGGTAGAAAATTGATAACCCAAACATTTTCTTTTGCGTCTGGAAGCAACAGTTTGCCCTAAACTGAAACTTAAAAGGAATGAAATACTCTTCTCCGATCCACAGCGATTGCAACTCAAACGGAAAAAGCTTAACAATGAAGCAAAAGTTTTTATTTTTGTTGTGAAATTCCTTGTTATGCTTCATTAATTTAATTTTCTGTTTCTTTTTCTTCTGGACAAACAAAGCCGACGACACGCTTATGCTAATCCTCAGTTGGGTTGTTTGCATACGTTTTTTTTCATAACTCTAGAGTTTTTCCGGTGAAGCAAAAAATGAAAAGGGAATTGACTTTAAAAAAATCCGAAACTGGATTGACTTAAACTCTACTCCATACATTTTATTTTTCAAGCGAACAAATTAAAATGAAATAAGCAAAAAAAATAGTTCAATTTTACCTTACGAGTTTTAATTAAAAAAAACTAGATGCACAGGCCAAACGGCTTAACCTACTTGGGTTTATATACACAAATTAGCATTAGAAACAGAGCATCTTAATATCTTTGCGTTTCCACCGGCCTTTCCTAATTGTTCTTTCCTCTTGACTTCCCAGGGCAGAGCTTCCTTGACTCGTTTTCATTTATCAACCACTCAAGTATTTCACATGCCACATTTAACCCTTTTTAATAACAAATTATGTGTGAAGTTTAACTTTGCCCCATTGCATACATTTTCTAACCGTCACGTTCTTCAACTCACATACAAATGTGTGTCTGTATCTGTTTGTTTGAATGAAATTGAACAGAATGTGTCAGGTAAACGACATTGTCAAAACATGAACTGATTCGCTGGGTTTCTGTGGGGCGCCAAGTTCTTTAAAAATTGATCAAATGTGTTTTAGCATAGGGTCAAATCCGAACGAAATTCTGCTTTATTGAAGCGTGAGTTCAGACAGGAGGAGTTTTCATCCTAATGTAGTTGGCACTCTGTCACGCTTTGATTGTCTGCCCTTCACTCGCTCACTCACTGTGTGCCTGATGATGATGATGATGAGTTGTGCCTCAGCCGAGCCACTTTTCGGGCTATCAATTTTGGCAAACTCAGCCGAGTGCCACCTGAACGCAGTTTCATGCCAAGCGGAAAATGTTTGGCTGTGGTTTCTTATTTCTTTTCTTGGGAATAATTGAATACTCTTAAAATTCGTTAAAAAGAAAACAAAAAAACAATTGACCAAAAGAATTAACATTTTAAGAATGTTAAGAAAACTTAGAGAAACAAAAATGATAAATATAGGGAAATCCAAATTCGTAATTTTCTTAAAAATATGCATAAAGAAAATCTTACATGCAAATTTTCGATATAATTAAAATAAATAGCACTATCGTTTGTTTTTGTATTTGTCCAAACATCGATTGTTGTGACCCGCGATCTATATATCGGTGCAGAAAATTGCGCACTTCTTGACACTTCATATTGTAGCAAGGTAAGAGTAGATTTTAGTTACTTGAACTTGTCATACTTGTATATTTGATTAAATGTTAATTTACATTGCTGGTGTTGGCTAAAGTTCGGGAGAAGGACAATGGACAAATTTTTGGATCATATTGTTTCGATAGTACTATCGATACAAGTGGAATACTATCGATTTTTAAACTATCGATGGCTAATTTCTAATTTAATATGCTTTAAAGATAGGTCAAAGTAAAAACCATTTTTGATTGTAGTGCTAGCGTTCTTAACTTCTGATATTTTCAAATCAACCTTTGCAAGGATATAAAAATTCGGCCCAGAAAAGTTATCTTTGACATCTCGATTTTCTCTACGTCTTGACGCACGTTATCCTCAATTTCACGGCAGCCAATCAATCGATCTTGTTTGCTTTGAACAATGCTGGTTAAGGGATTTTTAAAACTGACCAATAGATGGCACCAATAGATGAGACCATTTGGCAACCCAGAAAGCCAGCGCTGCGGGGGCGCACAGTGGCCAATTGGGCCTAGCGGCATTTAATTAAGATTTTCAAATAAAAACAAGTAAGAGTGCTGCAATCGAGCACCCCGGCTGCAAAATACCCTATTCTAAGTAATGTGATTTTGCTCGGATTTTCAGAATTCAAGTTCAGAGCTCAAACTTAAAAATTGAGAATCTCACAGTTTTCCGTGGTTAAAAGGAGGAGAAAGAATTTTCCATCTCTGAAACAAACTTGATCTGTTTACGGTATGCACCTAAATACATGCAAAAATTGCTGGCTCTATCTCTTATAGTCTCTGAGATCGACTAAATCGACTCAGCTGTTGATGCTGATCAAGAATATATATGCTTAATTTCAGTGATTGGAAAGGTACCCAATTTTCTTACCTAGGTAAGGTACAAGGTAAATGTAAAATACCTTGGTAGGGTAAAAGGCACTTTGAAATTAAAATGCATGGTTCATCGATTTATATTAGTAATAAATATTAACTGTACGGGCTTAAGTCCAAATGTAAGGTTTAAAAATCCAGGTTTATTTGGAATCCAATTCAATTTAAAACAAAGGTCTTTGCCACGCTTGAAGTTAAGACTCCTTTAAGTTGTTCACAATATTTCAAGTTTTTCAAGCATTGAAGTCAGGAAAAATCCTAAGTTACAACGGGATTTGTCCTGCAAAATTGTGACCAGTACGATAAAAATAAGTATCATCATGTAGCACTGGGCTAGAGCCGAATAAATAAATTAAATAAAAGATCAATAGCTTCAGCGAAAATGTCAGTAACATTATTCAATCCAAGCAAAAAATAAAAAAATCTTGGAAAAATAATTTCAGCATCAGCTGAACTATGCCGTTCTATTACCTTTAAATCAGACTCTTCTTAAAACTCAGGCTTCACGTGTGTCCTTCAAAGCTGTTACTTTAATGCTTTTCAGAAGTTGGATACATTTTCTGTGACTGTTGAACTTTTGGATATCTCTAAGTCGGTATTTGCTATGAACTTCAGCTGATGTAGTAGCAATTATTTCATGTGTGTGCGAAAATCGCACACCCGTTTACTATCTTAAACAATTTCCGATTTAAGACCTGTTTCCAGTACAAAATTGGTCTAAGAATGGCTGATAGTCCGTCTTCCTTTTTATACTCTGTACCGAAGGTACATAGAGTATATTAAGTTTGTGCAAAAGTATGTAACAGGGAGAAGGAATCGTTTCCGACCATATAAAGTATATATATTTTTGATCAGCATCAACAGCCGATTCGATATAGCCATGTCCGTCTGTCCGTCTGTCTGTCTGTCCGTCTGTCCGTCTGTCTGTCTGTCCGTCCGTCCGTATGAACGAAGAGATCCCAGAGATGGTAAGAGATAGAGGCTTGACATGTATGGGGCATATATTTCTTTTACTTGCAGGCAGATCAAGTTTATTTTCAATTTTTGCCACGCCCCCTCCCGCCCCCGCAATTTGGAAAAAACGTCATATCTCCTACTGATTTGGAGATAGATTCGTTCCTTCTAGAGATATGTTGTAAACAAAATTATTTATCGATTTGCTGAAGGAATGATAAAGATCGGATGAACGATACTCAAGTTATGGGCAAAAACGGCCACTTAAACAATTTCAAAATAATGACCACTATTTTTTGCGGCTTTCTGTACCAAAGTGCACATCATAAATGTTCTAAGTGTTTGAATTACGCTTTATTTATACAAATTACCTATACAGAAAGTAATTTCGGAGACATTGACACTGTTGAATTTTGCTGAGTAAACAAGTTGCCATAATAAAAATTCTGCTGGTTTTTTTTTTGCTGTTCAAATGTTTTTACTTAGTGAATGTACCCTTTAAAATAGTTCCTTCTAGTTGGCCACAGAGTACAACACGTATTTCAAAAACTCGTGAGGCAAACTTCTCAACAGAGTTGAGTGCTTGCACTTGCAGTTCATTTGGCCAAAAAGTTGCCATTCTCAATGCTTCTGCTGCTTGTTTGGCAACGGCCAAACAATTACCCAGCAACAAAACGAGCCTTTCTCCCCAGTGAGCCAAGAGATAAAAGTGCAACAGCAGCAGCAGCACCGGCAGCAGGGAGCAACTCACACGTTGCATTGGGCCGAGGTAATGGAAATCGGAATGGGTATGGGTATGGGTATGGTTCTGAGCCCTGGGCCATGGGCATTCTAGCGGAACTTTGTGTCGCATTATGCCGTGTTTCGGCTTGTTTGGTTGTCGTGGCTACATGGGCAACAATGTTCGGTTACAATTGTTTTTCCAGCACATTTCTTTTTTTGTGTTTGTCTGTAAGCGACATGTGCATGCATAGATAAATATGTACCTACTCGCACATGCAAAGATACAAATGTATCTGCAACTGCGCAGGCAGCCCATATAGCCACACACTAATTATGTTTTGTATGCGCTTGGCTGGCATTGCTAACCCCAACAGCTTTTAATTACTTGTATACCAAATCCAAAATGAATAAATCGAAAAATGGAACAATTCAACTGCACAAATGGTGCAAATATTTCTGGGAATTTGTAATTGAAATTGAATACTGCTTGCCAAATAATTGAGTATATTAAATGGGCTTCTGATGGGAAAAAGTGTGTATCTAGGGATGCCACATGGTAATCGATGCTTGATTAGGCAAGGATTAATATGTGTATGCCAAAGTGTGTGTGTGTTCTAATGGTGTTGAATGTAAAGTTTAGTCAAAGCGCAATTAGTGTGGGTTTTATTTATTGTGGTTTGAATTATGGGAAGCAAAGTTGATTTAGTTTTTGATCTCTCACTTGAATAAGCAATTTGAAAGAGGAGATATTTTTGGTTAAGTGATTAAAGCGTTCAAGTCAATTAGAAACGAAGATAAGTGGATGGAGGTTGGTGAAACCAAACAAATATGAGAATGAAGTAAAACTATTATACTTAAGATTATCATAAAATCCACCTTATTTTTTAATCAAGGCTGCATAGTGGTACAAATATGAACCCATGGGCATCGGTGCTTTGAGTCAGAGAAATAATCATAAATAAATAAATTGCAACTCTGAAAAATGATTTGTATTTTGCTTGAAAATCTTTATATCGAACGGTAACTGTTTCATCCCCAGGCCATGCATCGATTTTTTGTAGTTCTGTGTTATTAATTGAAAGGTTTTTACAAAGCAGTAACAAATTCATTTTGTGCATATATAATAATCTCATTCTTCTAGCAAATCTCTGTATCTATGAAAATTACAAAATGATTCCAATCAAATGAACGCAGCTTTTTTAAACTGTTCACCAAATATGTAAGGAAATTATTTTAAAAGGTTAAAAAAAAACATGATTCACTTGAACTGGAAATATTTAAAATTAGTTTTTTTTATTGTAATGTGACTGTTTTAGTGAGCTCTTAGTATATCAATCATTGAACTTTTGGCAGGGTCCAGGTCAATAAGTTATCATTTTGTTCATAACATTTCTGAAACAAGACACACACACATTACAAAGGCGGCTGGTTGACTGTATAGCTATTTCATGAATCACAATTCAATCATCAGCAGTGTTTGCCTATCTTCGGCGAGTTAGCAGAAGCAACCTCATGCCAGCATTAATATAACCACTTGGCAGGCTTATAGCAAAATCCGACATCAGCAACAATCGCCAAGTCTAGAAAGCTTCGAGTGTGAGTGCGCCCCGTATCGTCCCTTCTGTTTGTTAGTGGGGGAAATTCTTTGTTTCTTTTTATTGTAGCAAAATTCATCAGCCACTTACTCCATTTGTTTCAAATATTCACTTATAATCAAACACAGTTCCCACACTATCAAGAAAATCACAACTACAACTACATAATTACTATCATTCAGGGCCCAAACCTTCAACATCATAATCCTCATAAGTACTTAACTGTTATCACACCGTAATCGTCTTAATTACATATCATTTTGTACATACTCCAACCATGCACAATGAAGTTCAAGGGCTTAAGCAGCCACTTCGTTCACCGCAAACATAAAATGTTCCAGATGGCTACCAAAAACTACTTATAATACTCAGCTTCCCATACCTAGGTCAACATTAGGATAGAAACTTTAGTGGCTTCACTTGATCTAAAAGCCAATAACTTTATGGATCAGTCAAGCGTTCCCCGCCGTTCAATTAAATGACATAAAAACGACACCGCACATAGAATGATGAATGAAAGCGACATTAAGTTGGAGGGGAGCGAAAAAAAGAGGACAGCTGCGAAACCGGGCCAGCTTATTTGGGTTAATCAAATTTAGTCGTTGGTCGCGTCATGAAAGCTCTTGGTATGCCCTTCCCTCCGCTTGTGTTGGGGTGGAGGCCCATTAAGCACCTGTGTGTACACGGTGTTGTGTACTGTAAGGTAAGCGTTGTATCTTGCGGATACATTTTTACACATTTCTCGCAACGTTTGGCTTTGCGGTATCTCTAAATGTGTATCTTACAAATACCAGAAGCACGGACACGCATTTTATGTTAATTACATGTCGGCGCTACGTCACAGCTTTTGTACTTATTTTGGCAGCAAATTTTATGTTGGGCTTGTAAATCAACACACACACACACATACACACACACACATACGCGCTGACAATACATAAGCTTACAGTTAGATTCGTCAGATTTGCGTTGATATTTTTGCATAATGATGCCCAAAAACCCCTTTCAGTCTGTTGACTCTCTGACTGTCCGTCTGTCTGTTAGCCTTTCTGTCAGCGCTTTGTTTAATGAGCTTTTTACGAGCTGTGTGATCCAGGAATAATGATACAGATACATATTTGTACAATGTGCATACCAAAATACTAACAACACAAGATGCGTTCAAGCATCTGACAGAAACAGTTAGCCGAATAAATGAAAGGAAATGCTCAAGGTGGTTGTTGGATGCCTCAAGACTTCAGTTAGTTAGTTGTTGTGTTTCGAGCTATAAAATTATGTGTTAAAGTCTTAATTAAGAATGTACTTGAAATCTATTTCGTCAGCTTTTGCTCGTAACATAATCGCCCTCGAGAACAGCGTGATAATCAAACAGTTGAATTGGTTTCTTCTGATGCGGTTCTTGACTCTGCGGTTTGTTGAATTGACAGGCAAACATCAAATTCTCTTGCTTGCTTCAAACCAATAAGTAGGTTGCGTTTTAAGTTTCCAGCAAAGAAATATTTTTATTTTTTTTTTAATGGAAGTTGCAACTTTTTAATTTAGGCTTTTTTATAGAGGGAAGTGTCATAGCTTGAGGAAATTACAACGATAAAAAAAATATAAAAATACATACAACATAAAACTATTTATTTTGTGTTAAATTCATAGAAAGTCACATTTAATGTTAAATGCCAAGTTCCCATTAATATGATATTTATTTTAAAAAATGTCATTAAGGCATATATTATCCATAGAGAAAAAGCTTAAAATTGGTCATACAAATTCTGCAACTATAAAAATACTGAAATAATTGTTTGGAAAATAATCATTGTCAAAGTTAAAAGTAATTAAAAATTTAAGTTTTTTTAAATTAAACAAACGCGATAAGGGACAAAAAGAGTTAGTAACCGACAGTGATTTGAATTTCTCTTAATTTTCTTACCAAAGTAAGGTAAAAGGTAAATGTCAAAAAAATATAATTAGGTAAGGTAAAATGTATCCGGAACTTCCAGTACCTAGGTAAAGATATAGGTACAAAAAAAAACTTTTAAATTTAAAAGCATGGTTTATCCCATTTTATTAGTAACGAACATTAAAAACAAAACAACCTTACAGATATTCTTAGAGTCATAAATTGATTTAACAAGCTGTAAGTGATTAAATACAAAAATAAGGTTGGGTGATGCCATATTACTGAAACGTTTCTTATAAACTATCAGCCTGCTGTAGCTATCCAAGAGGCTACCAACCATCTAAAAGATCTCGAGGTCAGGGAAGGAAATGTATTTATCTTTTCAGACAGTCAAGCTGCATTAAAAGCTCTTGACGGTAATACAAACAATACTTAAACACTTACTGAGTGCCGCAAATCTCTGCATGAGATGG
>JBAMBO010000877.1:0-237090 GCA_037044535.1 Lordiphosa magnipectinata | reverse complement strand
GACTTTAGTTTGCTTCGATGAGGACTTTAGTTTGCCTCGGTGAGGACTTTACTTGCGTTGTGAACTTTGTTTTGCCTCGATGAGTGACTTTGATTGATATCGGTATAAGTGCATATGCCTGAACCCGAATCAATTAGAAAGAAATGTAGAGGGGTTGAAAATTTGGAGCTGATACTCCCTTTTATGGAGGGCGAATGTGTGTTCGCTCTCCGAGGCCGACTGTAACAGTGCTTTGTAGTTCCTGTGCCTCTAATTGAGGTGCCTCTAGTTGAGAACTTTGAGGTGCCTCTATTTGAGAACTTTGTGTTGCCTCTAGTTGAGCCCTTTGCAGGCCCTTTAGTTGAGTACTTTGGGTTGCCCAGTGTGGAGAGCCTTGAGGTGCCTCTAGTTGAAAACTTTCTTGAGGACTTTAGTTTGCCTCGATGAGGACTTTAGTTTGCCTCGACGAAGACTTTGCTTGCAACGCGCTGTGGACTTTGTTTTGCCTCGATGAGTGACTTTAATTGATATCGGTATGAGTGCTATGACTGACCTCGAATCATTTAGAAAAAAATGAGCTATTGGGATTGAGCATCTGGCGTTAAACTGGCCGGAGCGAGCACATAGTTCTCGACCTCAATGCGCATTTCAGTGCTGGGAGTATTTGTGAGAGACCAAAATGTTTTTGGCCATATTAAAGTGCACCAGCGTTCGGTGGCGATGCTTTCGGCGGTGACAATTCTATGGGGCGCAATGTAGGGCTTAGGTTGCCTCTCGTCGAGGTGGTTGCTTTGCCTCTCGTTGAGGACTTTCTTTTTTTTAGTTTCTGTGCCTCTAGTTGAGAACTTTGAGGTGCCTCTAGCTTAGAACTTTAAGGTGCCTCGATGAAGACTTTTGAAGAGGAATTGCGACCAATAACGTAACAATATCCATAATGAGGCAGAACTTCCAGAGCAGAACTTTCTGGTTGAAGCATGATTTGCCATAGCAAGGAGTTGAGCCCACTGAAAAGGAGACTTCGGCGAGGCAGAATGGGTGGCGTTGTTAGCAGGTGGGTGGCTTGCAGATTCACTGCAATTGGGTGGCTTGCAGAGCCATTGGCAACCGCTTCAACCACATCAGCCATATCGCCATCCTTCTATGGAAAGTGTACCGGACCAGTCCACACCTGCTGCCCACGCAAACAGGCCAGGCCCTGCAGCGCATGCCACATATATATATAGTAATCCGCATTGTTTATCGATTCACCAAGTTTCTAAAGATCTGATGATCGAATTTGTTCGTCTTTCACACTAAATTTAAGGTAAAGTGAAGGTTTTTAAATAAAAGACAAACATTAAATAGTTCTTAACTCTGAGTTAGGTGAGTTAGGTGTTCAATTTGTCAATTTGAGGCATCCAATAACAAAGTGCCACATAGAAAGTATGGTCGGCCTGGTGAAGTCTACCTTTCTGGCTTGGTTTTTAAGGCAGTTCTCTTAAAATATGGCAAAAATGAAATCACTTCAAAATCTGCAAGGGTCACAAAACAATTTTTTTTTTATACCTAACAATGTACAATTAAGTTGAGTTTTAAAGATTGCGTTTATTTCAGTTGCAGTTATAATTCTAAACTTACTTAATATTGCCTGCCTAACCCACAAAGCGTCGCCTAGATAAATAAATATATATATATCTATAATATTTTGTTTTGAATATTTCCAACAGGTTCATAAAGAAAAGCGCTCATACTTACCATATTTCAAGAAAAAAATTGATTTCTTTTCAAATTATCAAGTCTCATTTTACTTCTGTTTTCTTAAGTAGCATTCTTTCGTTGTGTTTTCAATATATTTTTTCAGTTTACTAACATTTTTTTCTAGAGAAATGCAATTAACTAATTTAAGCGTATTACCAACTAATAATGTCATGTTTTCTTTCTCTTTCTCTCTTTCTTCTCTCTCTCTCTCTCTTTTTGAAACATGCGAAACAATTGAAACCCTTTTATTTATAAAAATAACTTTAAAACCAAATTTATGCAAAATGCAGGCAACTATTCGCGTTTAGCCTGCGAAATACAATTCGTGCGCTCGATGGGCTATTATCTTATACAAATCTACATACCCTCTGGACTGATCGTTATTATATCATGGGTATCATTTTGGCTCAATCGCAATGCAACGCCGGCGCGTGTGGCGCTCGGTGTGACAACCGTGTTGACAATGACCACTTTGATGTCGTCAACAAATGCAGCGCTGCCAAAGATTTCGTACGTCAAATCGATTGACGTCTATCTGGGAACATGCTTCGTTATGGTCTTTGCCAGTCTACTGGGTAAACAAACAAACGAAAATTAGAAAAAAAAAATGAACCTACTCGTAGTGAATACAAAAAAAAAAAAATCCATAACTCACACACACACACACACGATACGACACCAGCAGAGTTTTCTGTGACTATTCGTAAATTCTGATTTCAATATTTTGTTCAATTTTTATGTTCTATATTTACCAACACATTTGCCAGCTTAACTTGCCACGCTTAGCGTTGAGCAGCCTTAAAAATAAACACAGACTCACACAGATACACTGAACAAAAACAATATAACGCTTTGTGTATTAAGAGATGCGGTCAAAAAAAATTTAATTTTTTACAAAAATTATGATTATGATTTAATAAGAATTGAGAAATCTGTGATTAGAAAATGACAGCAAAATATTTGCTATTAAAAATATACGATTTTTATTTTGTGTCATTATAATTTCAAGCGAGAGTAGAAGACGGTCTTGCTGGACTTCAATATAACCATTTCTCAGGGGGAGAGGTAAACAATTAACAGAGCATTGACAGAATAATAACTTTTCAGACTGACTGTAAAAATTCATTAAAAATTTAACTCCCTCATAAAAGTATACCAGCATTTAAATTGGACTATAGAAATCCCTATCCACCCCCCCCTTTATACCAGCGAAGTACAAAGTTCTCCAATTATAAGTTTGTCAGAAGGAGGCGACCAGAGGTCCCATTGCTCAACCCTTTGAGATTCTCTGCGAAAAAAAGGTTTATGCGGGAAAAAGCACTTTCAGTTCTGTTTCAAGGCACAACAAAGCGGACCCAAAACAGGATTTGTCCTGATGGCAGCATTCCGTTGGTGATAGTCCCTGTCATACATTACGTTCCAAATATCGGTCCTAGGACTGAGCCTTGCGATTGTCCTTCATACATTAATCAGCACCCGAATAAACTTGCTTTGCTCTTAACAGAACAAACTGGCATACACACATATTCAACTCGGACGTTTGTTCGTTCGACTCAATAACGATTGTTTAGAATGAGCCAGAATCAACTCGTACGAATAAACTCAAGCAAACAGGCATGGGATCTGATATTTTAAGCAGGGCCAGCCTTATGGAGAGAACGGAAAAATGTACCCGTGTTTGTTACCAATAAAGCCGATTTACTTACAACATGTTCAATCAGCCGATCTCAAATCTCTATCATGCATGTATGTAGCAAATCATTCCATTCCATTTTAGACTGACTCTCTAAGCTCACGCAAAATCACAACCAGAACGAGAAGGCTAAGCTAACTTCGTCTGTGCCCTTGTCGTCATTGTACCCTTGCAAATGCTGGTTTTAAAATATATTTATTAAAATAGTTTTGCAAATCTGTTCTAAAGCATATAAAATTAACAATCATCGAGTTAAGGAACTATAGAAAAAAAAAAAGTTTTTCTTACTACGACCTATTTTCCGACCGATGACAGCCATATGACATAGTCATCCGATTTTGACCAAACTAAGGAAATTTGTTTGAAAGCATTTAATATTAATAGTGGAAGAGTTTAGGAACGATACAATTGAAAACAAAAGGGTTTTTCTCACTACGTCCTATTTTCCGACCGATGGGTCCAATGACATCCATAAGATATAGTCATCCGATTTTGACCAAATTTTGCAAATCTGTTTAAAAGCTTACAATTTTTAATAATCCCCGAGTTTGGGAAGGCTAACATTGAAAACAAAAAAGTTTTTCTCACAAAAACACATTTTCCGACCGATCGGTCCCATGGCAGCTGTATTTCTCTGCGTTGCAAACTTCTGGGCAAAATTAAAATACTCTTTGCAAGGTTATAAAAATAATACATACGCCTTATCTTCCATGTGTTTTGGCCTTTGAAAAGCACACATTTTTTGTGCGTTTGACGAAAAATTACCTTATAACTGGTTACTTAAATGTGTGCGAGATAAAGGCATCTACGTACTTTCGAAGTAAATAATTTAGCTTACTTCGACATATATTTCATTAGCGAGTATCATGTCTAGTGTGACCAGACTTGAGAAAGAATTACGTCAAAAATTTTACTGACTGGGGTGGGTCACACTTCACGTTCAGCAGTGATTTGTTACGAAAAAAAACTCAACTTCCCTGCTTGCTACCATTAGATATGAAAACCATGTCTGTACACAGATCCAGAACCGAATCTCAGTTCGGTTCGAGTTTTTTGAGCAACCATAAACTAAACCTTCAAAACTTGAAACCTCCCGAACCCGAAACGGACCTTATCAGTAGACTACGGATTTTATGTTTTTCTTCATTTCTGAACTGAAGAACATCAAATTTTAGATTTGGACTTCGGAAAAGTTACATATAAGGAAGGAACAAGAATCCGAGTTCTTAAGTTTCTGAACTATATTTGGCAAAGCTTCAAAGTAATTTTTGATGGAATGCAGATCCGATTCGAGTGTGTGGTCCTTAAGAATCTCTTGCACATTTCCAATTGCTCTAGCATTTCCCGCCTCTAATATGCGGGGTTTGGATCGTAGAATCCTTTGCGGCAGAGGTAACGGCTGAACTCTGACTCGGCGCCAGCTTTCGTTGCATTTCTTGGTCCATTCTAAGAACTGAAGCTGCAACAGTAACGGCTGGACTCCAGCTATAAAACTGTGCTGGTCTGTTCCTGGAATTGTGAGCAGCTGTTTTAGTACCTATATTAGAAGTCAACGTGATAACTTAACCCCGGATTTTATTTAAAATCTAATTTTGAACGTTCGAAATATTATGAAACTTCGTTTTGGAAACCTGCATCTACCATTTAGCTACGTCGCATATAAAGGTGCATAGAAGGTAAAGACCACGTTCAAATTCCACAGACCAGGCACTATTGTAAGCAGTGGAAAAGTAATCAATACGGTCGATTCGACCTCAACCAAAAAAAATTCTGAAAAAATCTTAGTTTGGACGAGCTTAGAAACCGACTCCCCTTTATAAAATTCTAGAGGTTTGCTGCCTTGATGAAAACTGTTTGGGTATGATACTCAAAATATGTGTGTGGAATGGAAGGGTGCGACGGTGGGAAGAGGGGTTAACAGTGGGTTAGCAGTGAGATAACAGTGACTGCACAGGGAGAGACAGTGACTTAAAAGTGACTTAAAAGTGACTTAACTGCGACTTAGCTGTGACTTAACTGTGACTTAACAGTAACTTAACAGTGACTTTTCAGTGACTTAACAGTGAAATGATAGTGGCTTAACAGTGACTTCGCAGTGACTTAACCTTACTTAGCTGTAGCCATCGGGGCCCTCCAAATTAAACTTTTTTTCGTCCGAAAAGACAACACGTTGCCACTCCGAAGTCCAGGTGACATGTGCCCGCGCGAAATCTAGGCGTTGTAACTTCCGAGCCGGGTTAAGAGGTTGCTTCTTCTTGATTTTTAGTCTCTTCAGGTGTGTAGCATTATTAATAACACGACGCATGGTTGTCAAACTTGCTTTAACGTTGCATTTTTCCCTTATCTTGGCCAAAGAGTCGTGCGAATTGGAAGCTTCTCTTAATATAAGTCGCTTGTCCGCGATGGTAAGCACACTGTGGGTGCGGCCCTTCATGTTTTTACCATAATTAGCCTCATTATTTAAAAAATTTGTTATGGACTTTTTTTGCTATTTTGGCAATAGAAAGGCCAGAATCCTTGTAAGCTTGGATTTTTCCTTTCTCCGACTCAGATAATGAAGTGCCACGCCCCATTTCAATTTTTTTAAATTTGATATACACTTCAATTAAAGCAAAAAGTTTAAGTAAACCAAAATTTGTGTGCACGTGTCAACGATACCGACCAAATAAAATGCATGTTCTATTCAAGTGGCGCAAAAATTCCATTGAATTTTTGCGAATGCTCACATAAAGTGCAAACAACTTTATAACAGTTCTATTCCAAAACTTGGAATATACCAGAAAGAGCGTAGAATGCTTGCACAAAGATAATATGCAAAAACTACCGTTATTCTACCATTTCGTTTTCGAGTTACGAGCAGTTTTAAAGAGAGCATACAGGGTGTCCTATTCAAGTGGCGAGCAGTGTAACAGTGACTTGCCTTCGCAGTGACTTAACCTTGACTTAACAGTGACTTCGCAGTGACTTTGACAGTGACTTCGCAGTGACTTAACAGTGACTTCGCAGTGACTTAACAGTGACTTCGCAGTGACTTATCCTTGATTTATCAGTGACTTATCAGTGACTTGACAGTGACTTCGCAGTGACTTATCCTTGATTTAACAGTGACTTATCAGTGACTTGACAGTGACTTAACCTTGACTTAACAGTGACTTGACAGTGACATTGACTGACTTAACTGTGACTTGACTTCGCAGTGACCTAACCTTGACTTAACAGTGACTTAACAGTGAATTGACAGTTTAATTTACATTCATACCTGGCGTCCCTTGACACCCACTATATTTTTTTTCTTTCTATTTTGGCTGTGTGAAGTTCACTTTAAAAATATGTGTTGATAATTATTTACACGCTCTGTTGAGAGCTGCAGTCAAGTTTGATATTCTGCTTGAGTTCTTTACGACTTAAAACAACTCCAGATGAGCGAAGTCTACTGATGATACTACCAAAAGGTTTTGGAAAAAGCTAAAGCTTGAACTACTTTTGAAGGTCTTATGAAATATAGTAACAATGTTATTTTTAATATATATTTTTATTCACACATATATATTTAGGTTTAACTAAAGTATAATTTTTAAATAATCATAGAATAAGGCTTTGGCAAAGATTTTGTGGAAACCGCCGTTCTAAAAGGTAATCCTTTCACAAAACTAATGCATGCCAATAGAAACTATGAATAATTTATCATATGCGCTCATTCTAGAATCTAGATAATCCAAGATTGGATATTTTTTTTTTTTATGTTTGATTCCCAAACTTATAGAAAATATATATTTACCAATTGATACCTAAAATTTTTGTTGACCGCATCTAAAACGCAGCGTAATTTTGTACAACAAAAAAAAATCTAAAAATTTCCATTTCTATTTTATTTACAACAATTATGGATTTTAAAAATAAAAAACTAAAAAAGTTTCTCCATAAATATACTTACATATACTCCCACACACATACACACACACACATTGCACTTACCACTAGGCACAATAATTAAAAAAAAAAAAAAAAAAAACAAAATAATGGGTCAAAAGTTTGAAATATATTTAAATAAAAATTATATTGCTCTTATCTATATTTCAAACTTATGAATCGAAAGCTCTAACCTTAACTTTCTCTTTATAACTATCTATTATAACAATTACAAATTTTACACCCACCACACAAAAAAAAAAAAAGAAAAAAAAAAAAAACAACAACAGCAACAACTACAACAACAAAAACCAAAAGAAAATGAACCCAAAAAACAAATCTCTTTTTTCGTATTTGTATGTTCTTGTTAATTTTTCTTTACAAAAGAAAACAATGCAACTATCATCTAAAGAAAATGTATGCAAATTCATAGATACGCGCCTAAGAATCACCAAACAAAATAAAGGCACGAAAATTTCCTTTAAAGCAAAACTACAACAAATTTTGCACAAATTTCGCACACAACATAAACCACTTCAACAACAATCGCCAAAAAATCGAAGCAAAAAAAAAAAACCTCAACAAATTTTACATCACAGCCATAACAATTATTGACCTAAAAAATTGCCTCAGGTTGAGTTTGTGTACATAAAATGACTTACATCAAGACACAAATCTCAACCTGGAATGGTACCCAGATATCAATATACGCCCAGCTTCCGCCAAACCAAAAAAAATAACGCACCTCGTCTATCGCCATATCGACTATACATAATACCTATACATATATATTATATATGAAAGCCCAGGGTTACGAGTAAACAAAATCAAAATACCGAGCGCCTCAAAAAACAAAACGAAACCAGCATGCCCTGCGCCACACCTGGCTTGAGTCGCGATTGAATTGAATCAAAAAAAAATCATACAAAAAAACGCCAGACACTTGTATATAAAATGGAGAAGATTCAGCAAAACAGCGACCAGCCCCATCAAAAAAAAAAACAAAATATTAATGAAAAAACCTTCGAATTTGTTTTCAACACACAATTTGGATCCCTCAAGTCTGGGTCATTTAAACGCCTGCCCCAGACATGAACGATACCAAGTTGTGATCACTATTTTTTCCGAAACAAATACAAATTCTGAGGTTAGGTAAGATATATTAAGTAGTTGTCTGTTTTTTTCTGTTTGTTCTTTAAACCTTTGCAGCAAAAAGGGTTTTTTGTCCGAAGCTGGGTAAGTACACTCGTTACCAGTTACTCGTTACTCGCTACTCGCTACTCACCCATCATAATACCCAGATACGAATCAAGGAAACAAATGCTGGAAGTTTTTGTGTCCCTTATACGGGCGCTCGTTGTGTTCAATGAATTTGCATTTAAGGCACGCACATGAACATTTTCCTTGAATGATGGTCTCCAACTGCAGAAATAAATGTGTACATAAATCGTTTGGCTTACAAATGACTTTTTCCACTCATTTCACAACAACACGAACATTCACACACTCACACTCACACACACACACACACACACACTTGCGCTGTGTCTCTATCTCTCTCTCTCTATATATAGATTTCTATATTTAGCTATCTTTTTTTTACACCTACACACAAAATACTTGCTTTTATTCACTTTTTTACTTTGCCTGGCTAAAAGAACAAAAATAGACAAGGAATTTTCTTCAATTTTGATTTCACTTACTTGAAACAACAACAACAACACACACTGAATCCAAAATTCGTTCAAGAGTCACTCAAACGTTTCTTAAGCTATACTTTTCCCCCTCCCCCCCCATCTACATACTCGTATATCCTCCCACCCCCCAAAAAAAAAACTCACATTCACTTGCTACAACGTGACTGTGGGTTAAAGGACCTTTAATTGTTGTGGTTTAACTTGTATAAAAACAGCGATTTTTTGGTGGTTTTATTTTGTTATAGGAGTTTATAGGAGTTTTATCGATCCTTCTGAAGGACTTAGATGTGATCTAGAATCTGAGCCTGCCAGTAAACCGTTTCAATTTCTTTAGTGGCCTTTTATAAATGATGGGTCCAGTTATTTAGAAGGCAGCTTCAGTGCCTTAAAGTAAAATCAGGCGTTTTTATTTAAATCAGAATTTATTCCTATAAATATATTTCTTCTCTTTTAAAGTCATCTTTCCTTTATGTTTGCATTTGATTCAATCCTCTTACCATGTCAAGTAATCACCTTTCGATAGAATACTCAAAACGGTCACCAATTCAACTGAAACATCTTTAATGGGCTCTAGGCACGGTGCTTTTGGGTTTAAAAAAGAGTTGGAACTTTCTCGGTGCTAAATTAAGCAAAACAAAAACATTGTTTTCATCACTGCATCGTGATATGGCGCCTTATCGTGCCGTAATATCTGTATATTTTTGCGTACCAAAGACTAAAATAATAAGCCGTTGTTGGCTGTTCGGCCCAAAGAAAACCCTGTGTTATTGGTAAAAATTAACATTGGACTCTTCTGAGTCCCAAAATATGTTCCCTTGAACTTTTAAACACCTTCAACAAGATTTCCGCAGCCTAGATTCCATTTATTCATTCATTCATTAACAAAATTCCACCATAAATTGTAAACAATCGATGAATTTACTTTTTGTACCGTACAAAACTGAACCCAGATTAAAAAAAGGTCTCAACATTTGCTCAACAAAGGGCGACAAAATTACGTAACTGCTGGCTCTGATTTTCTTTGGTCATCAGAGGAGAGAAACCGCTTGTCAGGGCTTTTTTATATGACATGTTGTGCAACAAACTTGCAACTAGCGAATTCTGAAAGTGTCTTTTTATACTCTGTACCATAGTTACATAGAGTATATTAAGTAAGTAACATCCACAAGGTATTATCTCTGACTCTATGTGTGGCTTTTAACTTAAGCTGATCAGATATATACAAACTTTTTGGGTACAGAGTATATTACAGTCGGGCTTGACCGACTTTCTAACTCGCTTATATACATCTGCTTATTTGAGTGCAACTACAACTACACTCATAATTATGAGATTATAATCTACATCTGTGGTGTCCAAACTCACACAATCCAGCATTGCGTAAACCTGTTTACATTTCCACATGCACAACAAGCAAACGAACAAATGCCTCGTGAGAGAACAAACAGCCGAACACGCGCATCGTAAGAGAGCAAGCCGCCGAGCGTGCTATTTATAGAACACACGTATCTCTCTCTCTCTATACACGTGTCGTCGGCGATGCCTTTAGAATTTTGAGTTCCTATCTTATAGGATAGAATACTTTTAGCATTTTGGACACCACTGATCTACGCTCATAATCTCTTGCATTGGTTCTCTCCGCTCACGCTCTACCACAACAATTAAAAGAACTTAAACGTCTTGTCATTTATGACTTTTGACTCTTTTTTGTTTGAGTTACATCAAGACCCAAAAATGCTTTTTGCTGATGGTAGTAAAACAGACTCCCTGAAGAAGGCAGCAAAAGCTAGCCGAAAGCGTAGGAGAACAGCTGAGTTCAAGAATGTTTTAACTGCAGCAAAGGAGGACGACCTAAAATAACCCCAGTAGAAGAACACATAGCAAACAAAACCAACACGGTTAACGATTCTGTTGGGCACAGACCGAAACTGGTTTTGCTTCGATTTTATTGGTCTTTGGTGTGTGCAAAGCTAAGTGAAAATGGGTATTTAGGAGATCTCCTAAGATTTGAAGGGAACCGGCACCCAATCAAAGAAGCCTCTATCGGGCCATCTACACATAGTCAACGGGTGAGGCGCACCAGTAGTATGTGTGGCTGCTGGTGCGGTAGGCTGTGTGGCTTCGATTCCGCCTTGGACCATCTAATAGAAAAAGTTTTTTCTTGCTTTAGAAAAAAGCCTTTACACCAGCTACTGGCGCCAGCTGTGACGTATAACTAGCCTTGAAAAAGCAAAAATTCTTTAACTATTGCCGTTCGGATTCGGCGTTAAACTGTAGGTCCCTTTTTCTTGTGCGAAAAATTATAAGCACACACACGCTAAGAGATTGAGAGAAGCTTGGCCCTGGCCCTCATTTGGAGGTGTTGTTTGAGCCAATTTTACATTACATACAAAGAAATCTGTTGCTAAATTTAACAGATATTGTGGGTTAGAAATGCGCCAACCCACAAATTCGGTAAAATAAACCTAATATAAACTTAAGTAGTAACTTAACTTAGTAACTTTTTTGTAAGCCTTTACGTAGAGAAAACTATTGCTATAGTAAATCTAACCGAAAATCTTGTTTAGAAACGCGCTTACCCACAGAAATAATCATTTTAACCGATGTTTACAGTAGGTACTTTTCGTATTGTGTTCTCAGTAAATTACTTGTATTAAATCTGCCTAAGCATAAGCACGAAAAATAACTTTAATATCACATAAATAAGACCACTAATAATTCTCAAGTTCAAATTCCGTTCAAGTACACCATATAAGACCAACTGAAATTTGCTAGATCAACAATTTTCGCGGTTAGATTTGCTGTCGGGATTCAAAAAGTTATGCTTTATATGCGGTTAGATTTACCTGTGGGTACAGTTAATTGCTACAAAAACAAAGTATGAGATGAAAAAATCACGTCAGAGTTACTATTTTTATGGTAAAGTAACTGTAGTTGCAGTCAGCGTAGTTAATTTTACCCACCACATTTTTTGTGTGTATCCATTAAAAAATTCCAAATTTTTTTTAGTTCAAATCTGGCATGTATGCAGTCTTCCAGAATAGTTTTCTCAGATTTTTAAAATGCAAGCCGTTACCTACAAAATTCTGCGAAATTTTACCACCATTTATTTAAGACTTCGTTTTTTAATATGTCCAGTTGTCATTCCTGGATACAATTTCTGTAGTTTTATCCTCTCGTACCAAAAGTTACGGACAGAGTGATATAAAGCTTATGTAAAACCAGTACTGCAAACAGGTTTTGACAAGGAATCATTTCCGAACCCTGAATACAAGCTATATATATTACTGTGAATCAGACACTCAACTGAGCCTCGAGTACGAAAATAGATGAGCCCGAATCCGTTCCGAATCTAAGCTATTGGTGCGGTTTCACAGATCTCAGAGTATGCGTATTAGAATTAGATGTGTTTAACATGTAGCGTCGGCCATCAGAACTTCTTATACTTGCAGTCAAATCAAATATATTTTCAATACTTTGCCACGCCCCCTCCCGCCCCCGCAATTTGGAAAAAACGTCATATACTTACCACAGTTTTAGCAGATAGCTTGGTTCTGAACCTTCTAGAGATATTTAGTAATCAAGATTATTTATCGATTTGCCCCACAAATGATAACAGATTAGATGAACAGATACTCAAGATCATGACCAAAACTGACAAGTTTACTTCCTCCGCCCTGGCAGTAGTGGACTAAGTCATCTATTGCGTCAGTTATGTGAAAATCTACTATATTGTTCAATGCATCTATTGTTCAGCAGCAATGCTTGTAGCTGCTACTCCAGGTACGAGACCGTATATTACAGTCGGGCTTGAACGACTTGAATCTTACTAGTTTTCAGGTCCAATTGTCATTCCGTAGATACAATTTCGGTTCGAACCATTTTTTTGGAAGTTTTGAAAAGATTGTGGAAGGTGATTGTAAATCTAATTAAAACAATAATTTATCAGGTCTGTTCCCATGTCGAAACTGGTAGCTGTTCCCGTTTGCGAAAAACGATCAAGTTATTCGGTTTCAAAAGTTCTCGTCTTTAAGTCAGTGAAATGAAAAGTAATTGACAATTTTCATGTCAACGGTTATACTTTTCGTCTATCAAATATTGTCAAGTACATAAGTCAAATACCATTCGGTAATCTTAACAATTTTGAGGTCAACCACTTTCGATCAAAGCTCGAGTTTCATTTCGATCGTGTTTGCTTTCGTCTACATGCAATTTCTGACATAGCTATGGATACTTCAAAAACTTCATAATATTTGACTTTGAATTGACAATATTCGATATTTGATAGACAGCTGAATAGCTGATTTATAATTCGAAAACGATTCAAACATTCATTCGAAAAGAAAATCTATTTTTAAATTTCACTCGGAAACGGGAACTTTATAATGGAAACTATTCGAAATTCCAATGGTTTTCCTTTTTAAATCCATCTCGTAAATGGTAACACGTCTTGTATAAATTTTTTAAAATATTTTAATTATTGTTGATGCGTGTCGTATGTCTAAATCCTTGGGAAAGAAACTTGAAGGTTGGACAGTGTGGTCTGTCGGAAAAGCAGATTGGAGTATTTACTGGATCTGAATAGCGAAAATATTCTAGAACTGCAAGATATGTTGAAGTCCCTTGACACATTTTCAATGCATAATCCAGTCCAAGCGATTGTTGCATTTCTATTGAAGATCCGTTCAGGAAATTCAAACAAAGTTCTTGCACCCATACTTTCCCTAGACAGAAAGCAGATGGGTTGTTGAAGCAATTAATGCCATATTTGAGTAGAAGTAACACATTCTTATTTACAAATGGATAATAAAATGATACCCAATTTAAAGTCCATCTGCGGAACTACAGTTGTTATTCAACAATAAGTAGGGCAATCGTCTTGCTAGGAGATTATAAGTCAAATGAATAACAAAAGTGCTCTCAAAACCACATGTGACCACATATTTCATAGAAACGAGTAAGGCCACATTCTTATTATGACAAATTGCCTTAGAACTACGTTAAATGAAATACCTCTACCTCACAGCAGAGAGAAGATATACAAAATTAACCATAATATTTGAAATTATCTCTGAATTTCCTGACGAAAAGTAATGTATTCCACATTGCCAGTTAATTTAAGAAGTGATTTTCACTAATGAACAGAGTGATCAGAGAACTGTTCAGGCAATGGTAGTTGTTTGATACAGTTCTGGCTGGCAAAAACAAAGCAAGTAAACAAACAGTTCATCTTCAATTGACTTAAGTTACATAATATTCTATTTAACTTAACATTAACACTAAGGACCGTAAGGTCTATGTGTAGCCCCTACAAAGGGCCAGCCGGAACTACCTACTACCTAACATTAATCCATAGACTTCATTGCTCATTGTTGAAGTAAACTTTTACGAGTAATTTGTTAACATTGTTGAAAAATTTTTTGTCATTACTTATTTTAGGCCTTAAAGGCTTGTTCTCAGATGACATAAATACTCGTTTAAAGTAGACATCTGATCAAAAAGCATCTAGCTTCAAAAGCTGTTCTAAAAAGTTTCTTTGCATATTGCAGAAAATAATTTTTAATTGATCTTAAAGTAGGCCTTAAGCAACAAAATATTTCATAACTGAGTATAAGCTCAAGTAAAATTTATGTTCAGAATGAACTGTAAAGATAACTCGGAAAAAACTACTGTGGTCAAAGCATTGCTCTTCTAAGCTTTTGTTTCTTGGTCACTATTTTAAGCCGCAAGCGTATTACATTCCTGTTTAGAATTTCCCCATTTCATTTCATAGAAAAGACCCAATGTAAAGTATACAAATGTAAAAGATCTTAGGTTTCATACCATACATAAAAAGTTCAGGAAATGAAGAGATTGCTTCAAAAAGTCTTTAAAACTTTAAAAAAAAGAAGAGACAAAATAGGACTTCTAGCTATACTTTAAGAGAGTTAAACCACAAAAATCAAGTCCCAAATATTCCGCTCATTTTACATTGAAAATTGACTACAAAATTCTTCATAATTTACATACTTTTCTATATTTATCTTTCTTTGTATCTGAAATGCCAAAAAAAAACAAAAACCAAACTGCTCCATTTTTCCCGCACCATCAAAATATAAACCAAAAAAATACTGTACAACAATTCAACTTCTATTGACATCATCCGAAACTCATATGGAACTCGACTTGCTCTCTAAATTTTTGAACTGCATCCGCATCAACTCCCCACCCGAACGCCAAACAATCAATCTCAACTCAAATTACAAAAAAAAATTCGAAACTCTATCCAAAAAAAAAAAAAAAAACAAATCGTATCGCAATCGTAGAATACGCCACCGTCGGCTACATGGCAAAACGAATTCAAATGCGAAAACAAAGATTTATGGCCATCCAAAAGATAGCTGAGCAGAAAAAACAACAGCTCGATGGGGCGCAGCAGCAGGCCAATCCGAATCCGAATGCCACAATGGGAATCGGAAGCGGTGGTGGCGGCGGCGGCGGCGTCGTCGGAATGGGCGTCGGTGGTCCTGAGCATGGGCATGGGCATGGCCATCATGCCCACAGCCATGGTCATCCACATGCGCCCAAACAAACAGTGAGTAACCGCCCAATCGGCTTTTCAAATATCCAACAAAACGTTGGTACGCGCGGTTGCTCGATAGTGGGACCCTTGTTCCAGGAGGTGAGATTCAAGGTGCACGACCCGAAGGCCCACTCCAAGGGTGGGACCCTGGAGAATACGGTGAACGGTGGCCGTGGAGGTCCCCAGTCCCATGGACCAGGTCCGGCAGCCGGTGGACCCGGCGGTCCCGGCGGAGGAGGCGGTGGTGGTGGAGGCGGACCGCCAGATGGCGGAGGCGATCCAGAAGCAGCAGTGCCCGCACATTTACTGCATCCGGGAAAAGTAAAAAAGGTAAAGTAATACACTCGAAAAGGATCACCCATAAACTAAAAATTAATTGTGCTTTTATTTCATCAAGGATATCAACAAACTGCTGGGCATTACGCCCTCGGATATTGACAAATACTCACGCATAGTGTTTCCAGTGTGTTTTGTCTGCTTCAATCTGATGTACTGGATCATCTACCTGCACGTTAGCGACGTGGTCGCCGATGATCTTGTGCTGCTGGGCGAGGAGTAGAAGCCGCAACAGCAGCAGCAGCAAATGGGAGTGAACAGCGCACAAGAGAGTCAAACTGTGCAAAGCGCTGAAAAACAAAGCAAAACATAAAATAATACCAAAAAAAAAAAACCACAAAAAAAAACACACACACACACACACCTTAATTTTAATTAGCGATATGAAAATGCAAAAGACAACAAATTATTACACACATATTACAAGGTCGAAAGCAAAGAATATTGTTAAATAGATTTACACGAATGAAGAAACAAAAACTTAGAATTAATCAAGAAAACGCATATAAATGAAAGGAAAATAATCAAAAGCAGCAGCAGCATAGCAAATTGTAGTAAAAATTATAAAAAACAAACAAACCAAATACCTAAGAGAAAATGTTAAAAGAAAAAAAAAGAAAAGCCATAACATAAAACCAATACATCTAGAGTGACATACAAGAACCAGTTAAAATAGCGCAGTCGAGAAACGTTTCAGTTTGAACACACAACTCTAACCCCAAGTTAAAAACCAAAACAAAAAACAAAAACGGAATATATATATATATGAACTATATACTTGAACTGTACACCCATTTAGAATACTTACAGTGTGCCAGAAAAGTTTTCGGATAGCCTGCTTTTTGTTTAGTTTATTGACTGAAAGCTGCACATAAACTACCTCAACTCTTCGTGTTTCTTTGGGTCGGCCAAAAGTAAGAAAGTACCTATATTTTCCATGAATTTTAGAAAATTGCATAATTTTGAAAATTTTTGAAAATTTAAAATTTAGAAAAATTTTCTAGTAAAAAGAAAAAGTTTTCTGGAAATGCGAAAAATATACCTTAAAAATAATATTTTAGAAAAAATTTCTTTTAAATTTTCTAATAACAAAAAGAGGCCAGATTTTTCTGATCAATAAGGCGCATTTTTTTTAGGCTTAAGAAAACAAATTTCTAAATTTACAACATAAGTTTTTTTATATTCAAGGGCAAGACCCTTTGGTTAAGAAAAACTAGCATTTAGGGTATTCATCAGTCCTCGTAAAATGGTAAATCCAAACGTTTACGTCACAAAAATTACCATCTTTTAACTGCCCTGGGGTATGTTTCAAAAAATAGCTCGTAAAAGTGTAAAATTATTCAAAGTAACGACAAAAAAACACTTGTTATCGAGATTTTTATGTTCAAAATATGCGCTCACATCATAAAAATTCAAATTAAATGTCCGATTAGCTGCATTTGACCATAAAATAAATTAAAACATTTTCTTCAAAATAGCTCCAAGCACTCTCTCACAAAACCTAGAAATAGTTTGCTGTGTTCCTTATTGATGCATTTACATCTGACGACTCCAAACAAAAAAGTGCAATTGCTAACTATAATTCAAGTTCCATCAATTCGACAATCGAAGCGAACTGACTCTTAGTGATATGGAGCATTTGGACAAATCGACCTCATGCTCGTATGTAGCTTGTGCACCTTATATCGATGCATTCTATTTCAAGAAGGGCCATGTACATTTTTCGCTTAATCAGAGCTTGTTGTTCACTTTGTCTTGGCATTATAATTTAGATTTACATTCACGTATTAAGCTTTGACTCTCAAGTAACAGCCTGTCAAAACAGCTGGTTTACCACTACAATTACTTGTGTAAATCACAAAGGGTCGCTCACTAGCTTATGTGTGGTAAATTTACCAATCACGTTTTTACGAGAGCTGGTGAATTCGCTGATTATGTTTTTGAAAAGCTTTCCATAATATTGAGAAAAGAATTTCATGGTGAATTAGGGTCTTTTTTATGAGTGTGGTGGTCTTAAAAGTGGACGACTTACTTGATCTTCTGTGTGTTACCGATTCACGTCTGTGTCAACAACACGAGTTACTTCGGCCATCAGTGGCTATGGACTGGTCGGCCCTGTTTTAAAACAGTTAAACCGAACGACTTCGCTTGCTCAGATTATAATTAAGTTTAAAAGCTTTTCCGACTACGCAAAATTTTTGCTCTCCGTCTTTTATGACAGCTGAAAGCTTCTTTTCTTTACAAAATCTTCAACATTTCGCATCATACTGAAGACCAAAGTTGCCAAAACAGCTATTTTTCACAGCAGATAAAGTTATTTTGTAAGCTCAAAAGCCGGAAACTATTCAGTTTTACCAGAGCCTGCAGTTCTATCTAACTATTCGACATTGAATAGCTTCTTAAAATCATATTTAACAGTCGATATCTGGTGTGAAAAATAGCTACTTTTGAAGACTTGCAAGCTGGGCAGAGAGCGCACTGAGCGCTGACCATAATACAACTAATAAGTTATGGCGATGAGCATAAAATGGAGAGCTTAGAGCTTTTGCTGAAAGCTCGTGCATACAACCTTTCTCATCAAGTAACAAGTTGCACTCGGGCGAATTGAGGACTAAGCAGGGAGCGCAATGAGCGGCTTCCATAGCTGTTTTTGAATTATCAAAGCGCTTTTGCTAAAATCTCGAGAGAGAGTGATCGCGGGAGTGAACGACGCACATTCACACAAACTAGGTATGTGTGTAGAACAAAAAAGCAATGCAGAAACAGCAAAAACAACTAAGCAATCGGTGCAACAGAAATCCATTCATGAAATCCCTTAGGCAACAAAAACAAAAAAAATATGGGCGCTCACACAATCTTTCGCTGAGCTGAGAGTACACTGAAAGAGCGCCATATCTTGTTCGATTTAACATGGCGCTGACTGGGGCCGAACGCAAACTTTCTTACCAGAAAACATTAAAATAACTTCGAATATCAATGAAAAACCGAAAAAAAAATTAAAAACTTCGGCTCTGCAATAGGACCTCGAAAACAGTCCGTTTGAATTGAAATTCAACATCCTCTGAGCGTGAAGTAATCTAACCAGTCTCTCTACAAACGTTAAGCCGGGAACTTGAAAGTACGGCAGGGAGAAACGTTAAATTCACAAGTAGAATATCTATAGCCCAAAATCCCAAATGGTCCTTCGGGCCGGATATTCGGCAAAAAGTCCGAAATGCAAGATGACTTGTTTTAGTTATAAAGACTTGTTTAAGGGGTTGACACTAGCACAGGTCAATAGCTCTTGAGGTTAAAGTTTCACGGGTCCATACAAATGTTTCAAATCCTCCATTTCCCAAATCGATTGTGTTATTCGTGTTTTAACTTCCAATTTTCGTTTATCTTTATTCGTTTGGCTTGTTCGCCGCATGTCTTGCAATTTGGATCTTCTACCAATTCCAACTGATTGAATTTGAAAACAAAAACAGGTCTGAATAATTTGATCTACTAAGAAAGTTATTATCAAACTTTCTGTGAATTTGTAACACACAGAAAATCAAGTAAGTCGTCCACTTTTAAGACCACCACACTCATAAAAAAGACCCTAATTCCGCATGAAATTGTTTTCTCAATATTATGGAAAGCTTTTCAAAATTTTTGATATTTGCTGATGGTATAGTTTTTTATTGAAATTTTAATCAGTATATTTAGCTGAATATAGTAGCACGTTCAAAATAGCTAAAAATTGGCCAATTCTTTTTAATAAGAGCTGCTAGAAAGAGGCAAAAAATAAATTTCCAAATTGCTAGAATTGCAGGTTCCGGCAAAAATGAATAGTTTCCACAAAATAGCTAGATCTTGTGTGGAAAATAGCTAAATTGGCAACACTTCATGGCGCTGACCATACTTTAATTTCCTGTATTATGAATGGCGCTTTCAGTGCGCTAACTGCTCAGCTCTCACTTCTTCAGTGTGCAGCTGCCACTTGATGCAAAAGGTTATATGCGTGAGCTTTCAGCAAAAGCATGCCGTATCCAATTTAAGACTGAGCGCCATACCTTATAAGTTGTATGATGATTGTTACTTGATTAAAGCGCAGAAAGAAAAGCTGACAACTTGATGATACAAGAGCTTTACAAACGACTTAGTCGCTACCCTCTAGTACGGCCGACCCATGCTGTATCAACGTTCCGTCGACGATTTTGTGACTGTCGTTGAAGCTCGACTGACGTATTTTTCAAGGCGATGTCCGCTCAATACGTTAACGGCTCTCCAGGCACGCTAGGTTGACGCAATACCATGCAGAGAAGAGACATAAGCGACGCTCGTTCAACCCAATACCATGCATGGGGCGACTTAAGCGACGCTCGTTCGACACGCGTTCGGCCCATGTTACAATTTGACAGGCGGCACGACGCATCATCGTACAAAGAGCAACGCTGGGTTGACGAAAATAAAGTGACTGACCCCAGCCGTACTAGAGGGTACTTACACGATGATTTGAACTTAATTAAGCTTTTTTAAAAGCCTTTGTTTTGTTGAACAGCGGTGTGGATGGCCAAGTGACACCTTTACATTTATTTACAAGCAACAAAAGCTATCTAAAAAGATTCTTGAAGTTTGTTTCACTGGCAGACATTTATTGACATTCTCAAAAAGTGAATGTTTCCTTGTTTCACTGACAAATGTTGAGTACAGTCTAACTAACGTAAACAAACAACAGCTGATTGGTTTGGTTTGTTTGCAAACGTAAGTCAAAGTTTGCCTTCCACATGTCAAGCAGCCTGCTCTCATGATTGGTTTTTCAGGTTGTAGTCAGTTTTTGGGATTCATTCTTAAGAAAGGCTAAAACCCTTCCACACTCCCTCTATGAGAACGCCATGGACACAGCAACTGTTTCTATAGCTGACACCTGGGAATTCGCTAGAATTTCGTTGGAAAAAAAAGGAAAAAGCTAAATATTGGGAAAGTAACTTAATCATCCGTTGCTATATTAATAGCGTGCGATAAACTACAGAGGAGAATGTACGAGGGTGCTCTTTCAGACACTTTTCTCATGAGTAAGTGCTAAGCTATCGCTTATGATGAACAGAGACAGATATATACCGCTTTTGGCGTCCCTATAACTGACCAACTAAGTGCTCGAGGTAATTGGTTTTACCCAGACTAGCGAGCTCATGCAGTGTGCAGAACCAAGAAGAGTAACTAAAGGAGTTCTACATGTTGAGTGATTTTAATGATTCCAAAAAAACAAACAAAGAGATCCATTAAACACACAAGAACACACCAAGAAGTTTGAGGAAAATATGCGAATATTTCATACTTTTTTCAGAAAATTACTAAATCTCTTTAATAACACTGTGGACAATTTCTAACAATTTTTAGTCAAATAAAATGAATAAGAACCGACTTTAATGAAGTTGTTTACAAAAATCCATAAGCATATTGAATGGTTGCATAGGTAGTGCTCAAATCTGAAGAGTATCTCTTCAAAATCTCTTTAATAACACTGTGGACAATGTTTAACAATTTTTAGTCAAATGAAATAAATAAGAAGCGACTTTAATGAAACTGTTTACAAAAATCCATAAGCAAACCATTCAATAGGTTGCATAGGTAGGTGGGATAAATGTGAAGAGTATTCCCATTTCACATCAGAATCATAACAAGTTTTTGTTGGCTCTGATCATTTGTAAAGATTCGTAAGTCTTTAAATTAAAGCAAGAAGCAAGCTTCTGGCACACTGTAATAAATTTTCAATATCTTTGCCATCTTTTTTATGTTTTTTTTCTAATAAATGAACCAACAAACTTTGCTTCCCACTTTGAGCAAAAATAAACGAAAAAAAAAAAAACACCCAAGGAGTCTTCCCTAATTTAAGCCTAGACTTTTGGACTCGGTTATTTAAAATATGTTTTTGGTTTCGTGTACCTTCAGCTAACAAAATTATTTTTGTGTTAACTATTTTAATTTAAAATTCAGAACTGACTTAGCGCTTCCAAGTAAAATGGCCAAATTTTTTAAAAGGGAAATCAAAAGTAATACAAAAATTTATCGTTTTGATTTCGATTAATTTGCACCTTGAACTTGAAATGTATTACTTTTGGGCGCACTTTTTTTTGTAAGCAAAACTAAAAACCAAATCGGGCATATTGTAAGTAATAGTTAGTGCAAATTGACGATAGCAAAATAATAATTATAATAATAAAGTAATTTTAGTTACACCACAAAACAAACAAACAATTTTGATAACCATTATTCAAATTTGCACAAATCAAACTCAAACTTTTCGAAGACAACTTTGCGGCACCATAAAACCTAAATTGTAAGTGAAACTTCAATAGAAAATAGTGAAATATGTACACAAATATGAATGAAACTGCCTAAGAAAATAGTCGATAAGTCTAAAACCAAAAACCAAAACCAAATCCATAACCAATAAACTAAATTTATCAAAGAATTAATTTTCAATTTGTACATAAAACATTCTCAAAAAGCAAAGTAGGAGCAAAACTTCGCAAGAATATATAAAAAAAAAGAAAAGAACAACAATTACAAACTAAATTAAATCTAGTTAATTAAAAATAATATACAGCTAGTTAAACAGTCAATAAACGAGGCACCGTCTTAAGTTAGTGGAAGAAACACTTTAACATATATTTGAATTTTCGCTCAAGTTCCTCGATGAATCACACACACACAAAAACACACACAGAACAACAGTTAAGTTAGTACACATAATTTAAAGGCAAGTGAGTTTAACTTTAAAACTAAAATAAAAACCTAAACCTAGCACAACAACTAAGTAAATTTAATGACAACAAAAATGGAATATCATCAATGAATTTTAATTTAGTGTTTATGATTAGGTAAGGCGAATGTGTTTAGGACATAAGGCTAAAGAATTTTGTACAGTTAAAGCTTAGGTAAATAGTAAAAACATATGCATAACATTCACAAATAATATTCATACCGAACATTAAACACTCTCACATCTATACATATGGCATAAGTAACTATTATATACAAGAAAATATTGAGGTATAACGTATTTAGGCACCTATATGTAGCACCAGTTTTTTATATATGCAAAAACCAACCAAAAAACAATTCAAATTGGCAAAAGAACAATTAACTGTATATACAAAGTACTTATGAATGGAACACAGACAGACACACACACACACACACACACTAACAGTGGCAGTGTCAACCAGCCGAGCAATGAAGGATGTGACCCAGAACCCCGGAAGGCGAAGAAGCACCCCCAAAAAAAACTAAACAATAATCCTACAACAAACCAATGAGTAAACCAAGGAAAAATTACTTTATTAACTATCTAGACACTCACATACACACACACACACACACGCACACCCGCACCTAAATGAGTAAAAGAAGAGAAGAAACTTTTAGAGTCGTTCATCGACTATTTTATACCCGGTAGACTTTAATTTGTGATTTTTAATTATTAGAGAAACTCGCAGATTTTTTGAGATTTGATTTTATTATAAATTTTTTGCTTCAAAAAAAGTATACAGAATTTATTCCAAGGGTTTGATATTTCACTGACATCCAGCTTTTATAATTGTGTTGAGTAAGGCAGAGGTTCGATCCCTAAGAAACATAATAAACGTAAAATTATGTCACTGCTTATTTTAGTACGTTGTTTGACCCACTTACTTGCATAGTATATAAAAAACGCCTTTTCGATTAATGTATTATCATTTGGTGAAAACTTATTTCTGGCTTGATGCGGTTTGTTTACTCCAAAGTAAACAAAAATGATCACGGAACGGAAACATCTGCGGTCTTTGCCTGATCTACTGCCAACCAGCAGCTGCCTCCTCTTGCCAGCGCTGCCATTCTTAAAGAAAAAGTAACAAAAGTTTTTCCTCTATAACAGCAATGGGCACCCGGCCTGGAATTCTCAGCAAGCAGCAATAATTTGGTGCCCCGCGCTGATCTACAGAGGCGTTTTTACAAAATGATGGGCTTTAAGAACATCATCATGCCGGCCATGCCCCAAAGTAACAGTTGCGAGCCCAACAATTCCCCTCGACATGCGCCATGGTGTGCCATCAGGGCGGCCAGTGCAAATGGTGCATTCAAATGGCAAATGGTGGTAACATCTAGCGGCAGCATCATATAAACATTCAACATAATTTGGCACCAAAAAGCGTATTGACGCAATTGCTTGCCCTTGGACTCATGTTCTGGCACGATCAGCATCTCCAGCAGATTCAGCAGCATGCCAAACAATGTGATCTGCTGCATCCACCACAGATTCATCTGTGAGACATTCAAGGCAAATTGTACATTGACCAGGGGCAGCAGAACTATGTCCATTATCGATCCAGTTTCTGTCACTATATTTACATATTCTTCTAGATCCAACCAAAGGGTAGCCACCAGACCAAAGATTCCATGGGTAAGGGCAGAAACCACGGCCACAAAGGCAAAGACATAATCATGGGGTGTGATGAACAGCAAGGCATTGCCGGCACAGGATATAAGCAACAAGTTGGAGAAGATGTTGCAGCCATGTAATAAAATCTCAGACATTTTACTTTTTTTTTTTCTTTGAACGTTTGTATCGTTTGGATGTAGAATAACAACTAAATATGAACATTAAAATGGAGGAGAAGCGATGAACAAATTTTTGTTTAGGCCTACTATGTGATTTTTTAAAGAAATTGAAAACAGAAATTCCGATTTTTCTTCACTTTGTGGATTGTAAAAGGCAGTGTGACCAGGTAACCTTTCTAAAAATCCTGAGAAATAGTCGTATCCACGACATAATTATATCATTTGTAAAATCGTAATTGGTAAATTTACCACACATGAGCTAGTGGGCGACCCCCTGTGATTTACCCTGGTAATTGTTGTGGTAAAAACTAAATGGCAAAATTTCATATTGCTGACATAGTTGTGTGTTTATCGACTGAAATCAATCTCAAACGATGTCAAAAGTTGGTCGATCCCGCATATCTGAAGCTTCATTCCGTCTTTACCCGATCTGTGAGCTCGTTTTCAGCTCGAACTTGGGTGTGGTATTAAAAAAAAAAATAAATAAATAAATTTACCACACATGAGTTAGTGAGCGACCCCCTGTGATTTACCCTTGTAATTGTTGTGGTAAAAAAAAACATGGCAAAATTTTATAGTGCTGACATAGTATCAATATCAAACGATGTCAAAAGTTGGTCGATCCCCCATATCTGAAGCCTCATTCCGTCTTTACCCGTTGGGTGAGCTCGTTTTCAGCTCGAAATTGGGTTTGGTTTGATCTTGTTATTTCAACTCGGATACAATCAAGAAGTTACGATATTGATTTAAGCTCGTTATTCGTTTTTCATTTGATCACGAAATGGACTTTATACAAAGATTTTAATGAGCTCGATATTTGAACTTAATTCCATCCGAAAAAGTATGGCTGCAAAATGGCCCTATGCTGACTTGAGCACGATATTCAAACTCCTTTTGATCTCTATATAAAATTATTACACGCAAGTCTTAACCGGTTTGAGGTCATTAGTAGTTTGCACAATGGAAGCTGGTTTAGAGCCCCCGGTTCTATCTTTAGTAGACTTTGCCCACAGACTGCAAACCATGTCAGAAATGCTATAACTGGTAAGGAATTCCAAGGCAACATAAGTGCAAAAACTAGACAGTAGAATTCTTGTATGTGTGTGTGCACCCATTTAGCCTAACTGCATTAGTCAGAGGGATTTTCTTACTTGCTTTCGTTTTCAATTTGCTTATTTGCCCTTTTTCATTGAATTTCCGAATTTATTTTAATCTTGATGCAGGATTATTCGATTTTCAAGTAGAATCCGTTATTGAAACGAGCATTTTCGGTTTGGAATTTCAATCTGAATGTCGAAATCAAATTTTCTGCATAGCTGTCCAAAGTCCTTGCAATCAAAACAGCAGCCATCTGGGTGTTTTAAAGCTATGAGAGCAAACAGACTCTTTCACTTTAGCCAGATTTATGGACTCAGCTTAAGAACTACTCAAAGTTGATATATTTTCTAAATTTATTAAACAAAAACAAGAAAGAAAGTCGGTCAAGCCCGACTATAACATACTCTGCACCCTTAATGTCGCAGCTCGCATTTGGTCACGAGTCAAACGGCCAGTTAACACACAACGCAGTGCGCTCTCTAAGTCTCTCTCTCTCTCTCTCTCTTCTCTCACTAAGATTGCTTCTGCTGAACGCAATGCCTAGGTTATGGGTGGGGTGGGGGTGGGTGGGGGGTGTTAAGTGACCGTTTTTTGCTCATAACTTGAGTATCGTTCATCCGATCTTTAGCATTCCTTCAGCAAATCGATAAATAATTTTGAGTACTAGATATCTCTAAAAAGTACGAACCTTCTATCATCAAAACTGTAGGAGATATGACGTTTTTTCCAAATTGCGGGGGCGCGAGGGGGCGTGGCAAAATTTGAAATAAACTTGATCTGCCTGCAAGTATAAGAAATATATGTCCCATACATGTCAAACCTCTATCTCTTACCATCTCTGAGATCTCTTCGTTCATACGGACGGACAGACAGACAGACAGACGGACATGGCTATATCGACTCGGCTGTTGATGCTGATCAAGAATATATATACTTTATAGGGTCGGAAATGATTCCTTCTCCCTGTTACATACTTTTGCACAAACTGAATATACTCTATGTACCTTCGGTACAGAGTATAAAGAGGGAACTTATGCAACAGCCCTTTTAAGAACAAAAAATTATATTGTTTATGTTCAGCAGAATATTTTGTTCCCTGATAAATTATGAACTTGAGTGATTTGGTATCACTACAGTCAATTTGAGGTTTTATGATAGAGCAGCTCGTATATAAAGTTCACTAAAATCGATCAACACTTTACTGGTTGACTGTAAAGAAACAGTTTTTGTGGAACACAATGAAAACACAGGAGTCAAAAAACACTTTCAGTTCTTTTTCTGTTTCTAGGCACAACAAAAGGCATGTCTATTATCGACCACTTTGTTGAGAACTAACTGTCGTAGTGTTTTAAAATTTTGCAAAATTTATATATGAACTTTGCAGAACAAAAAAGAAGTTCCACTTCATTCAAGAACATTCGTTTTTATATGATAGAGTCAATTAAGCTGCATTTACACTTGTCATATATCTGACTTGTCATTATCCTGACAATAGTCTATTTGATAAGACTTTCTTTTTAGAGTAATTTGGCTATGTGAAAGGCAGCTTTGACAATGTCAGCGATCGCAGCAAATTAAATTTGGTCTACAAAGTGCGAAGTAGAATTGAACTTCGTTTTTATAGCCTTGCAAAGGGTACTATAATTTTGCCCAGAAGTTTGCAACGCATAGAAATACTCAATTCCGACCCCTAAACTATATATATTCTTGAATCTATTGAGCATTGTCTGTCCGTCGGTCTGTCTATCTGTCTTTTTCGAGTCGTCTTTTTACTGCACGCTGCTAATATGTCGTAACCGACTGGGTCGGATGACGATATCTTATATCTGCCATAGGAACCATCGGTCGAAAAATGGGTCTTAGTGAGAAAAACTTTTTTGTTTTCAATGTTAGCGCCCCCAAACTTGGTCATTACTAATATTGCAAGCTTTCACACAGATTTGCACAATTTTATCAAAATCTGATGACTATATCTTACAGCTGCCATAGAAACCATCGGTCGGAAAATGGGTATTAGTAAAAACAATTTTTTTGATTTCAATTTTATCGTTCTCAAACTCGGCGATTGATAATTTGATATGATTTTTTGGTCGAAATCATATGACTATCTGTCGGAAAATGTGTTTTGGTTAAAAAATTTTTTGATTTTAATGCTAGCTTTCTTAAGCTCTGATATTTCAAAAACAGCATTTTGCAAGGGTATAAAAACTTCGGGACATACGAAGTAAGCTTGGCCTTCTCGTTTTCTGTCTTTGCAGTGAGCTGTTCACTTAGAAAATATGAGTTACAAGCAAGTTTTAGAACAATTTTGTGATTTCAATTGACTCTTTCTTTGAATCAGTTTTGCACATATCAATTCATATAAAGAAATATTGCCCTGTGCATTGTCTCAGCGCTTTATAAAAACAAATGTGCAGCTCTGTTTCAAATGTTGAAATGCTTAATCTTTCTTATTTTAGTCAGTTTTTCACTACAAGCTTACCGGGTATAACAATGACTAAGAAATTGAGAAAAAAAGAAAACCAAAATGATAATAAAAAGCAATATGACTTAACATTTTTTCTTTTTTAATTGCATTTGTTTTGTAAACTCTACAATAATATAATCAAATGGATTTGAAGCAAAGGCCATGGCAATTGAACACATTCCTCACACACTCACACACACACACACACTCACATAAATAGTTAGAACCCGGCAAACTCGGCATCATAACGTCAAATCGGTGATAACAAAAAAAAAAAAAAAAGTGAATATATTATATATATATATAAAAACACGCATATATATTTTGTAGCTATACAAGCAAAATGAAAAGTGTCACAAAATCAATTATGTTACCCGTAATGAAATCAAAAAAACAAAATGTTATAAATGCATATGTAAAAAAAAAATCAATAAAGTAACGTAATTAAATTTGATGCAAAACAAACAAATAGCTGCTCAACGGTTTCGGAGCGTATTTCCAAAAAAGAAAACAAAAAAAAACTTAAAAAAATACAAAAAAAAAAAAAACACATTTTAGTTACAACAACAAAATAGTTGAAACATTTTAAAGCGTTTAATTTTCATATGCAACATTTTTTTACTCTGTATAATTTAACAAAAAAAACCAAAAAAAAAAAAACAAAACAAAAAAAATTTAGTTGGCCATAGTGAAACTTTTTTATAAACAAATTATTGAAGGCAAAAAAACAGCATTTAGGACAAACAAACAAGAAGAACAACAGAAAAAAAAAATGTTAAATGTTAAATTATACACACGATGACAAAAAATGTTTGAAGCATTTTTGGTGCGGCTCTTTAGAGGGCGGCACCAACACCAACGTTTTATAAAGCAACAACAAAAAAAGAAAAAAACTAAACAAAATATATATGAGAAATTATATATATATGTATTACGTATGTATGTATATGATGTATATGAAATTATATATTATATATGTATGGTGGTCTCAAAAATGAAATTCTAAAGTATTTAGATAAGCAACAAGTTTAAAACGTTTAGTTTTAAGTTGACACACATTCACACACACATACAGAGACAAAAGGAAAGCACCAAAACCCCAAACTGGCAGAAAAGTTTAAAGCAACACCACAATATTATTATGGGAAAATAGACAACTAATCCTAGGCAGCACACACAACTCACACAAACACACACACATACTGACACACACTTATGGTTGTATGGTCGCATACCTTTGTTTTCATCTTAGAACCCAAAATCCTAACTTTAAAAATCCAAATCCCCCGAAACCATTTGTTATTGTTAAGTTTAAACCAGGGATTAATTCCTTAATATGGGTAATATATTTCAATTTATGATCGAACGGCTTTGTGTGATTGCAAAATGTTCATACAATAAACTTGCTTTGTGCTCAACCGTTACAATTTGTATACACACACATGTTCGCTGTTGAATTTTATTCAATCAAAACATTCAAACCTGGTTGGCGCTCTAATTGTAATCATGTTCGTCTTCATTCCTTATAATTCGGATGTTAGTTCGTTCGGCTGAATAACGATTGAGCAAGAATCAAATCACTTGAGTTTTTGCCTGGACTGAGACCGCGCTGTTGACAAAGAGAGAGAGGCCATCCAAATGTAGAGAACAGAAAAATATGCAATGCTTACTTGCAAACATGTTCAATCAGCCGACTCTCGCTCTACCGCACGATGCGTTTGCCGGTATGACATTGATTTTATTCAACGCTGAGTTTTGCTTGATCAAACATGTTCACTGAGCCGACTCACATTCAACCGCTCGATGCGATTACCGGTATGAAGCCGATTTTATTCAATAATTGAATAAAAGTTGTATAGGAATTGATGTTATATCGTCTCTGTTTTCGATACGGTTAATCTTTTTTTTTTTTGTTTTTCACATTCGAAAATTTTACAAAATTAATTAGTGTGAGTTGGCTGGCTCTAGGTCCGAAAAAGTTGCTCTAGGTCCGAAAAAGTTGCGTTTGTTCACAACTGTAGACAACTTCTGCATTGTACCACCAAAAAGAGCTGGTTGCCTATACAACCATTCGGACCTAGAGCCAGCCAACTCACACTAATTAAACATTAGAAAGGTCGCAAAATAAATTACAAAATTAAACTCAATATTATTATTGAAATATGAAAATTGAATTAGTTTCCCTGTTAACAGTTTTAGTTAAATTATTGGAACTCCTATCGTGTTTTGGTTAAAATATTTCATTTAAATTTTTTCCGGTATTCCGTTCCTCCCGTTTAACTGAACGATGCGTTTGCCGGTGTGACGATGAATTTACTCAACGCTGCGTTTTGTTCGATCAAACATGTTCGATCAGCCGATTCACACTCAACCGCTCGATGCATTTGTCGGTATTAAGCTAATTTTATTCAAAAGTGAAAGTGAAAAAGAGATTTTTGCAGTTCTCTCGTTTCAACTTACCCCATTTTTATTTCGGTACAAGCAAAATTTTTCAGATTCCAAAATTTTTAAAAATTAAACTTAAGTTACGGAACTATTTTCATCCTAAAAACGTATTAGTTTCCAATTTAACAGTCTTATTTTGCGAATAAGTTAATTTTACAAAGAGAATAAGGCCTACATAATTGTATTTTTCTTACGGTTTCGGTCTTGGCGCTTACCTTAACTAACATTTTGGTAAAAAGTTTTATATAATTCTAATATTTTCAGATATTTCGTTTCGTAGAACTATTTTATAGGCCCGCTCAAGACGTTTTCCCAAAGCTGTCAAATCAAAGACAATCCTAAAAGTTATTACCGAAACTGTAATGGTACAATGCTTCAATAATATTGGCTCTCAGTTACCGATTTTCAAAAAATTCTAGATTTTGATTCTGGTATCAATTGTAGAGCTAAGCTTAAATTGATTTCGGTTCGTGTTTGGTGTCTATCATTTCTACCCCAAAGACATGCATTAAATATAATAATCTGGTTATAAAGCAAATTTTGTGAAATTTAATAAATTTCCGTACATTTGATAAATAACTTTCATTACCTTTAAACAATATCAACTTCGCTTAAAGTAATGTTGAGCTTGGAATTATTCCCTGGATTAAACATTGTATTTGTTTTTTTTGTTAACAAACGAATTTTTTGCTCAAGCAACTTTTACAAAGCAAAGTGCAACATTTGTTATTCAATTATAAGGATTAGCAACCACCCTTAAAACAAAGTCCTTACTCCCTGGCTGCTGTTTGTTTTCATATCTTTACAATTTATACTTCATACCTGCATCTACATTATCTATATAATTTTTAGTTTTATCCGTCCATTACAAAAAAGTTCCTAAATGCAATAATGAACATTGTTTCCTTTTCTTTTTTCTTTTTGTGTACTTTATTTTAGTTCTATGTCTTACCAGAGCCAGCTTCAACCCAATACCTTGTTTCCCAATCTCTCATATCAAACACATATTGCACATTTACCCCTGAAATAAGAAACCTAAACCCAAAAACCCCTACAAGTTATTGAAAAACGTAATGCGTATGTAATGATTGATCACTGATCACAAATTTTGACTGTGTTAATTTCGTTATATAAAAAAAAAACAAAAACAAAAAATCAAATAAAAAATAATAAAACATAACAAGAAAACCAAAAAATTAAACAAGTAAACATTAAATCTATAGCATAAAAAAATGAACACACACACACACAAACATAATAAACATGAATGATGAATGTTACAAAAAGAAAACCAAAAGGAACCTATATTATTAAGTTAAATACTAAATGAAAATGGCAAATGGAATACATCCAAAACAAAAAAAAAAAAGGAAGAAAACCCAGAAGAACAAAATATTATAATATTGCAAAATGAAGTGAATATAAATAAAGATATGTAAAAAAAAAAAATAAATTACAAAATTTGACAATGGATTTATTGGGAAATTGGGTTGGCTGATAATTTCTTTGATTTGCAGAATACAACAGCACAACAAACTCGCACGAACTACTTTATTTGATATAGTACTTTTGATTTACTGAGTTATTGTAATAAAGAAATATCTGAAACCAAAACTATTATTATTCATACAGATCACTTAATACCCTAGCTTGAAAAGGTAAGACCCTTTACTGTTCATGGATTGCTTATTATTCCTTCGAACTTAGTTTGGATGGATGACCCTTAGGCCCTTGCTTTAGCATAGCATTTGTGCATTTTTGTGCTGCGTTCTCAGATTACGCTCAACTTTGCCAAATGGGCGATAGCCTTTCAAATGTTCACTTTAAGTGCATCGGTCAATTGGAATATCTGTAAACCCCACAACAAAAAGTCTAGCGGGTTCAATGTGTTTCTTCACAAAAGATAATGCTTTTGGACGAAAAAAAAAATGTTATCACTTGGACGTGTTGCTCAGTCGTGTAACTTGTCATGGTAATTTGGCATGCTTCAACAGACATCAAAAAAACATTGTTGTTTGTCCCGAACACTAGCGACCATCAATCTATTGAAGGAGGCAACTGCTGGCAAGGTAAGGATGCAAAGCTAGAATCTTTCTTGGTTACTTCACAAAAGGTTTGTTAAGCCCGAATCTTTTTTTTAAGCTTACAGTTTAACCAAATTGTTCAAAAGTCCTCCAAAAACCAAGTGCTCGCTTTGCAGTCTTGTTGTTGCACTCAGAACCGAAACTGTAACGGTACAATGCTTAGATTCTGCTTCTGAGTTTCAATCGGTTCTTTTCGGTATACGGTTCCGGTTTGATTAGCTAATGCAAAAAACTATACCAAAGAAGAAGCTGCTGTAGAAAAAAATATAAAGCACGCTGGCTGATGGAATATGGGCATTTCCACAGAAAGGTAAACCAAAAACCGAAAATATCGATTCATTTTATGCAGCTAACTTATGTTAATCAATATAATTTCTTGAATCAAAATTATTATGTTTTTAAAGATTACGCAAAAGGATACATATAAAAGTTTTTGAAAAGCGTCACAAGAACAGCGTTAGAGAAAGGCTTGTCACGTAAAGTATGTCACGTTGCGTGTCATAATGAGGCAAATATAAAAAAAGCAACATTTTATTTATGACCGAATCAGCGAAAAATATATAGTTACAACATTGCAGATCATATTAAATTTAGTTGCATTAAAAAACTCGAACGCATTCCGCAGAGATTTGCTTTTTGGTGAAGCTGTGGAGATGCCCATATATGAAATTAAGGCAGAAAAGAATTAAATTAATGACTATTTTAAGGAATTTGTTTTTGAAATTAATTATATAAAGTCATAAAAAATGCACTAAAACTCAGCTCAGATGAAGCAAATGAAAACTAAGAGCAACCCCATCTAATAATGCTCTGTTAGGTAAACAACATTGTTGCTAAGGCACTGTTGCTGCAACATTGCTGCTAATGTAGCATCTTCCAGTACGAAGTAAAATGCGTACTGTTAATAATTCCAAATATGTACACGAAAAACCCATTTAAAAAGAAAAAGTTGAAGCACACCCTGTCACCCTGAAATGTAGACTTTCATCACACTCACTTTGAGCAAACAACACTAGTCTGTTAGACTGTAAACTATGAACAGGTCAATGATAGTCCAGCACGTAAAATGTGTGCTTTTCAAAGAGCAAAATGAATAAACGAAAAGGCTCATGTGTTCTTTTAATTGTTGTTGTCTAGCGGCTAGACTCTTTAGTGAGCGCAGAGAGCTATCGCGACAGAGTATGAGAGGGTGTGAATTGGTTGGCGTCATCCGTTCGACCACTGGATTCATGGCAAAAAACCAACAGACCATCTATCTGGCGCACTCTAAATGGCTGTTAAATAACCTGAGTTACATTCCTGATCTGTACTTTTAGAAATATAATCTTTTATCAGCCAGCTGCGAATCTGCTTTTCTGTCCATGTGACCATGCTAAAAAAGGAAAAAAAATAAGGTGATTTTAAAAAGTCTCTGCTATCATAGCCGAAAAGAATCAGTGATGCATTTGGTAAAATCGTCATATCTTCCACAGTTTTGTTGATAGATATTTCTTACCTTCTATAGATATTTAGTAATCAATATTACTTATCGATTTGTTAAAGGAATTATAATGATCAAATGAACGATACTCAAGCTATTAGCAAAAAAAGGCCAGTCCATCCCACCCACAACCATCACATTCCATTCAACAAAGGCAATCTTAGAGAGAGAGAGAGAGAGAAACTTAGCGATGAGCGTATAACCAAAATATTGCACGATAACCGCGTGACTCCTTGGATAAGACTATTTCTGTGGGTAATATCAGGGTTCGAAATATGCTCAAAAGATATTTCTCTGCCTTGAAAACACTAGTTTACAGCCAAAAGGACCCATTTCTACTGAAACTATTTTTAAGTGTATTTTGGATTGGTGATCTCAAAAATCGATTTCAAAATTTTTTTCATGGCAATGTTTTTTATATATGAACTTTTTTCATTTTTTCAGTAGGTGCACTTACATTTTAAGCCACATCTAACTTCATAATCGTCAGATGGAGTCAAGCAAGATATGAATCGAAAGGTAATTGAATTGTCAATAATCGCACAAATAACTATTTTCAAATCGGTTAAAAAGTTTGAATACAATAATACAAAATATTTCAAAAAATTGAATTTTTTGCTCGAAAACTCAATAAATTACGTTTCCAAACGCCTAGGAAAAATATTTAAAAATTCAAAAAAAAAAATTTTTATTTTTTCTACTTAAGAACCGCACTTCTATAAAGAAAAAAAATATAATGATGAACAAAATCTATAAACAAATACAGGAGCTGTAAGTAATTAAGTGCTAAACAAAGTGGTGCTTTTGAGATTTTTTAAAAATAAATTTTAACTTTCTTCGAATTCTGTTTTGTTCTGTAATTTTTTTCCTGATCTGGCTATTCGCCCACTTCTAATATTGACCAAAAGGCGAAGAGAAATAAAAAAAAAAAATTCTAAACACTTAAAATACTCAAATTTGACTGTTAGTTTGTGAGGAGTTATTCCTCACAAGGGGACAAGGTAGGGTTAATGGCGGCGAATTGAGGAAAGCTCTCTCACGGAGAGCGACGAGAGTGAGCTAGAGAGATTATAAGAGGAGAGTTTGAGAAGAAGGGCCATGGCCAGAGAGGCAAAGGCCCTGCTGCAGCGGAGCAGCGAACTGGATGACTGTGGCGAGCGGTGATTGGTGCCAACGGCCAATTGGAAGAGGATCAAGGCCCCGGTACAGCGACAGAGGCGAGACAGGCCCTGCTGGGAGCAATGGAACGGGGCCTGCGGCTATAAAAGGAGCGGCTGCCCAGAGGAGGGGACTGTCGGTGAGATACGCGTGCGCGAACGGAAGTCGGAATTGCAAACCCAAGTGCGAGTAGAGGTAAACGTGAAACCGAGATGGCAGAGTGACCGAGGATTGCGAGTAGTCGAAGCGATACTGCTCGACGATAAGTTGCAAGGAGGTCAGCGGTAGCAAGTGGGGAAAGTGCGAAAGCATCCTACGAAGGGTCGGAGCGAACAGCACGACGAAAGCAGCGAGACGAGCACTAGGTAACTTGGCGAGTCCACGGTGTGGTACGGGAGCGAGTGCGAGCGGGAAACGTTAGTCATAAAAACCTGAAGTGTAACGCTGAATTGTGAACCTAGGATAAATCTAACATCTAAGTGATTGAAACCAACCCCAAATACAGACTAAATTACATTTTAAGCGTTGTCTTCTTATTTCTGGCAATCCTGCACAATATAATTGTTGGAGCGATCCCCGAGCACCCTGAGCGACGCCCGGCTGCCAAGGTTCGTTACAAGTTCCTTAACTTAAATTGATCCAGCTACAATATTTATCCATAGATTTTCTTCATCAATACCTTATTATCTTTGTAGTCTTAAGTCAAAAAAATAAAAATAATTTTTTTGGATTTTTTTTTATTTTTCCTAGGCGATTAAAAAGGAAATTGCTTGCATTTTCAAGCAAAAAATCAATTTTTTTTTTTAATATTTTTGGTCGTTGTATTCAAACTTCTAAGCCGATTTGAAAACATTGCTCTACGTTATTTTTGACAATTCAATTACCTTTCGATTCATATCTTGCTTGACTCCATCTGACCATTATGAATTGAGATATGACATAAAATGTAAGTGCACCTAACGAAAAATGAAAAAAATTCATATTTAAAAAACGTTGCCTTGCAAAAGTTTTTGATATCGATTTTTGAGATCACCAATCCAAACTACACTGAAAAATAGTTTCAGTAGAATTGGGTCCTTTTGGCTGTAAACTAGTGCTATAGACATGAATGATAAAATATTGTGTCGGGAGCAAATGCGAGCGGCGGCCTGAACTGCTACAGAGTATATTATAGTCAAGCTTGACCTTTGACTTTTTCACTTGTTTTATGGAGTTTTTTGTTTTGGTTGAAGCTTTGTCGACTTATTCCATTATTATTATCGACTTATTCGGGAGAATCTTGCTCTAAGGGACTGCTCGTAACTGGTTCGAATGATGAGGTTCCATGTTTAGGAGTTGATTTTATTTCGAGCTGAAAATTAGAAAAATATCGATTCGGCGATTCCCTTTATATCAATCTTCTCAAAATGCTTAAAAAAAAAACTAAATCACTTTATGACATTTGCTTTTAAGTGGAAATTTATTTGTTAGTTGGTTGGTTTTTTGGGTTTTTATTTTTTTAACAGAAATTAACTTTGATTACCTCAATTCTGGAGAAATAAAGTACATACAATACATTTGCGGCTTAGTTAATGTCTTGAACTATTTATGTTAATATCAATATAATTTTTAATATGTTTTTCCAATTGCTTTCGTTTGGTTTTTTCTTATACATTCTTTGGTTTAGTGAGTTAATGAGTATTGAGTATTCGTATTCTTAGGGTTTCATTTGCAAAACAAAGTCTCAATTAGGCATTTCCAATTACATTTCAACATTAACTTAGGCGGGAAAACATTTAACTAATTAGACTATAAAACTAACAATTAGAAAGCAAAGACAAAACCAACTGAATTGACATTGAATTTGCTTGACAGTATTTGTTTTATAAGAAGCTCTACTTAAATACACATTTACTTAGATATATATACATACGTATAACTGATATTCGAAGACCCGTTTTAGAGTGCTACCATATATATATATATATACCGATATTTCATCAACACATTACAAACTAATATATATATATATTTATGTATAGAGTAAGTATGTATATAATGGTGGATTTTTTTTTGTTAAGAAGGCCCAGTTGATGACTAACTATTAAACCCAGAGGCAGTCAAAGAAGTTGTAGTTGTGGTTGTGGTTTTTGGTTTTTCTCAGATGAATGATGTACACAAAGTTTGAGCGCTAACCGTGAAATGAGTTTGAGAAATGAGTGGCTCTTTTTTGGTTCAGTTGCTCGCAGCAAGTGAACAACTGAACCATAAAGAGCAGTGTGTGTGTGTGTGTAATGGGGAGGGCGGTAATCTAGGCTTTGTTATCGTTGTATTCCTCATTTACCTCTATTGAAAACTATTGTTTTTTTTCCGTCAGAGTCGGGAGTGTGTGTTTTTGGGGGTGTGTGTGTGGGAAGGGTTGGTGTTCCTTGGATCGATCCGCTCTTATAACTGTCCGTGGCTATAGTCTATATAGTGTGCCTAAAAATATATAAAGAACAACATTCAAGTAGCCGACCAAGAGGAATAGAGAGCGCCCAATTTAAGCGTTCGACTCTTTGAGATTTTGCAAACGTGCCAATTGATTTGAGTCCAATTCCTCGGGTATGCTAGCTCGCCCACCAACCACCTGTTTGGGTGCCTCAATATCCTCTTCAGCCTGTAACTCCGCCTCGCCATTTACATCCAAATCGCTGGACTGTTCACCGCCTCCACCCCCTCCCCCACCACCGCCGCCGCCGGCGCTGGCAAAAGCATCATCAAAATTAGCATCAAAATTGGCCTCAAAACTGGCCTCAAATCCATCGCCGCCATCTCCTGACGCTGCTCCAGCCTTGGACTTCTCATTGAAGGGATCCTCCACCTCTTGCAGGGCGGGCACATCGGCTGCCGCAGCCGAATCGGTTCCCTCCAAAAAGGACTGTGGGTCCTCTGCAGATGTATACTCGGTCAGTGTTATGCTCATCACTGGCCTCACCCGGCCCACACTAGCATTACCTTCTTTGGCAGCTGCAGCTGGCTGCTGTTTTTTTGGTGTTACTTTCGCAAAAGGTTTGGGCGCTATATCTGGCTTTTTATCTGCCGCAACCACCGCCACCGGCTCTTGGGACTCGTCGTCCGGCTTCGGTTCCTCGCTCTCTCCTATCGGTGGGAAAGATTTATCGGCACCGTCTTCAACCATGGGGGTTGCAGCGGTAACAATTATTTGTGCCATACCTAAGTTCAATGTGTTTGCATTGGCGCTAACTGCCGCCGGTGCACCAGATCCGCCCGCCTTTGGAAATTGGGGTGGTGGCAACGACGGTGGCGGCTTGTCATCGCCCTCATCACTGAGGAGATCGTCCTGCAAAATTTACAGAATATTACAAATTAATGGATTATAGGGAAAGATTTTTCAATGAGAGTAAATACCTCCAGGCCAGGCTCTTGGATGAGTACTAAGTGAATGCATTAAAAATAAATGAGAAAAGAGTTTGTTTTTGTTTTGTTTTAAATGTAATTAAAGTTTAACGCTAAAATTGGTTTTTTCTTGGTTTCTCTTTTTTTTATCAAACTATTTTCAGAGCGGTGAAGTAGAAATAAAACATTTTTGGAGCAATACAAAGGCAGCCTTTACATAATTTCTTTGTGCAACTGGGAACAAGGCAAAAAACTAAGTGAAAACATCAAAATGAATGACAAAATTAATCAAATTTAAGACGAGAATGTATCAGAATCGAAGGTTTTATAGCTACAGCGAATGCTGAAATACAGCAAAATGATTTATGTTTCTCAAATATATTATATATATATGAAATAGGGTCTGGTGTCTGACTCTGGGTAGGGGAACACTTACATGCTGGATTTTGAAAAGACAACACTCAACGGTAGGTAAAAAAAAATTAATTTTGTTCTTTAAGTTATATAAGTGGTAAGTATGGACGCACTTAGAATAACAGTTTCATCTTAAATCAATAGAATTCTACAGGACTTTCAGGTGCTGAACACGAATCTGTTTTAGGAAATGGTAGGGACCAAGGCTGGATTTTAGTGAATTTAATTTGATTAAAGTTAAGTTTAAGTTGATTAAAATTCATATTTTTTATCTTTTTAGGAGCGATTTGTGCGGCACTCACATATATGAACGCACCTTCTTGAAATCGTCGTATAGAACCATTTCCAATTCTAAGATTTCTAAGACTTTTGAATACATGTTTTCGAAATGTCCTAATTTCTTACTGCCCAAAGTTATGCAATAGAAAAACATTACAAAAGTCAATCCATTTGTTGTTTAGCAACATCCATTGCATACTTATGGGCAGTGCCAAAGGTTAGTCTATTATAGTCTATCTTCGCTTAAAAAAATCATAGAATTGTTTGGGATAGTTTATTTTATAGTTAAGAAATTGTACTTTAAGATAATCAAAACAAATGAATAGATTCCCCATAAAACGCGGCTAAGATTGGTCAAAAGAGGCATTATTAGCAACTTAATGCTGAAAATACCAAAAATCCAAAACATATTCGTGTTTAGCTCACGAAAATGATCCAGAACGTCCACCACACCTTCAATAAAGTGAAAAGTTGAATTTTGTTGCCTTGTGTAATTTGGTTCTATGCCTCACAAAGATTTTAACCACGCCTGGTGGTGGTTCATAGCATAAAATGATGAAACCATTTTTCCGTTCGGTTCAGTGGCTTCAGTTTGAAACCAATCATAAACTATGACCAGAGGTCCAAAACAACTCACAACACTTATTTTCAAAGTGTTTCTCACTGAGAGAAACACAAAAATCATAAGCCATTTCGGTTTCTTAACGTGCCTTCACACTGTTCGACACAATACACATGATAATCTAGTAGGCCTGCATTTCCACATAAAATTCTATGAATTTGCCTAGCTATTCAAATTTAAAAGTTTAAAACATAACAAAAAGCAGGACTACGAGACTATCATGTGTCATGTGTCGAACAGTGTGAAGGCAGCCTTACTTTTTGATGTTTTGTTATATGTGTATTTTATTATCTGTTTTTCAAGATAATTTTGAAAGGCAAAATATGTTCAAAGTGTTTATTGTTAACAGCCTAAAGGCCGATATCTCATCTTCTACATAGAGCTATATGTCACATAAACTTACAAATAGCATAGTAAATTGTAAACTTATCTGACATATAGCAGCTATCTGGAAGAAGAGAAATCGGCCCTCAGTATAACAAAAAAACTGTGAACAAATTGAAAGGTGAATTTTTGATTTAAACTTTTCGTGTTTTTCCAATCGATAATTTTTTTCTTTCTGTAACTTGGTAACACTGTTAGTGACAGCTGTACCTTCTTATGGCTATTCAGCAATCTCTAAAACCGCTCCGGGGATACCGTTTTGACTCGATTTAGATGATAAAAGCAAAATCGCAAAAGGCTCTATTAAGGGCCGATTTCACATATTCGAGATAGCCTTAACTGTCACATAAACTAACAAATAACAGACTGAATTCTAAGTTTATCTGACACATAGCAGCTATTTAGAAGATGTATTAAATAAATTAAGATTTTGAAAATATAAGAAAATTCACCTTTTAATTTGATTACAGTAATATATAATAATGAGCTGCTATTACAGAATATTAAATTCATATGAGCATTTCCACCGAAAGTTTTTGGTATCCGTGGTCTTTAGGTCTAGTTTATACTCTGGTCTCGACCGAGGATACCCACCTAATATCCCTCATTTCTGGCACAGTCTATGATCCTGTGGTTTTCACCGAAGACCCCAGCTAGGACTCTAGGTATTATTCAAGTAACTCAGGGAATCAAATCGAATCGTGTTTCGGTTCCGGTTCTGCTTCTGGTACGTACCGAAACTTATATTTTGTAAAAGGTTATGTTTTGGTGCTAATACTATTTCAGTACTATTTGGAGAGATACTTAGTAGTCGACTTTATTTATTGGTTTGCCGAAGGAAAGGTTAAAGATCTAATGAACTATACTCAAGTTCGCTGCCGCAGCGCTGGCTTGCTGGGTCACAGTGGTGGAGCCATCTTTTGGTCAGCTTTGAAAATCCCTCAACAGGAAAAACATTTGATTGACGCCATCTACACTGTGACACATTTTTGAACTGAAAAAAGTTAATAGCGTCAAGAGCAAAAAATTCTGAAATTATGTGATGGTAGTATAAAAACCCTGTCTTGGTTAGGTCTGATTAGCTGCCGTTTACTTTATATTGCACTATGAACTTTTCAGCTTCAGAGTAGGACTAACGGTTCCATATCTCGTGAATTATTGTGAATTTTGCTTTAAAATCTTTAACAAAGTTGTTGCTCTTGGCTTGGCCCACAAAACATTTCATTGCAGCAAATCAAAAAAATTATATCTTCATACTCAAAATTACAAAAGTTGCCAAAAAAAAGCCAAGTTTTGACCACTTTTCTACAGTTTTTCAACTTCATCTTGAAACCCGTTTTAAATTTGCACAAGTAATTCAGCACAAAGTTGTAGCTGAGACCAAAATAAACAAATTGTTAGAACAAACCAACATCATTTAGCTACTCTTTCATATTGTTATAGGACCAGAAGCACGTACAACTGTCATAAATACTCGAAAAAACTAACATTTTCGGTAAAAAAGTTATAAAATTAAATTTTTTTAATTACAGTTTTTAAGTTATGTTTTCTTACTATTTTTTTGATTTAATACAAAACAATCGAAATTTTTGACATTTGGTACCAAAACTTGTCATTTTTTGAGTTTTGGTTCCAACTCTACATGCTTAAGGGCCCGTAACTATACGAAGGACCAATCGAATGAAGTTGGTATGTTCCAATCGAATGTTTATTGAAGTCCAAGCAACGTTTTTGTCTCGCATTGCTTAGTCAAATTCGTTACAGTTTTTAAGACAAAGTTGAAAAATAGTTACAAATGAGGGGAAAACATGATTATTTTAAGACATTTTTGTAATTTTGAGTATAAAGATGTGACTTTTTTGACTTGCTACTTAAGAATGTTTTGTAAGCTTAGCCAAGAGCAACAACTTTCTCTAAGACGTCAAAAGCGAAATTCCAAATAGTTTACGAGATATAAAGTTGCGAATCCCAATCAGAAGCTGAAAACTCTAAAATGCAATAAAAAGAAAACGGCAGCTAACCAGGCCAAACCTAGCGAAGGTTTTTGAACTACCATCATACCCTTTCAGAATTTTTTGGTACCGACTCTATCAACTTTTTAGTGTTGCATAGTGTTATTGGTCAGTTTGGCATTGTCAAAGCAAATATAAAATTGTTGAAGGAAAATCAATGAAAATCTTATATTTTAAAAAAATTTTACGAGCTGCAAAGGTATATAAACTTCGGAAAGATAAAGATAGGATTGTAAATATATGATTGTCTACGGTCGCCATGTAAATATATGAGTATCGTTTTGTAATATTTAGTTTGATGGTTCGGACTGGCATGTAAATATTAACTGTTACTGTTCCTGTGCGCCCTCTCCCCAGAGGGGCGTCCGCCAAAAACCAACACACAATAAATTTACTTTAATTATATTTATTGATGTTATTAATGTGTTTAAAGTGGCGTGCAAAGCCACTAATGGATCCTGTCACAAGAATGATCAAAACTATACTCCACAGCTTATGTATTTAGAAAAGTCTTGGCGAAAGGCCTTATCTTGAGACTGTAGCGAAGGCATATATTATATATGTACGTAAATATGTGCGCTGGCAAAGTGGACAAAGAGAAAAAACGGACAATTGATTTAAATTAAGCGACATATAGAAAGTGTGCTATCTTCACTGGTGCAAAATTTGTACATAATTTGTTTCTTAAAATAAAAACACACCAAATATGGTGGTAGACCTTACAGCTATTTCAAGAACCTTCTATCGTCAGTGGTCTTTGACAAGCGACTGCAAATCGTTTATAACAAAAAAAAAGTTGTGGAAACTTATTCAAGATTTTATATTGATGGGATTGAAGGAAGATGCTTAACTTTAATAGTAAACATATTTCAATCTATAACTATCTACACAGACAAAATTTTCGTCGGTTAAATCTACCCATTCTTAAAGTCAATTTTATTGCGAAATATGGTTTCATGTAATTTGTTCTTGTTTTGTTTACTGAATTTTTGGTATAAATTTACCTTACAAATAGTAAATCTAGCGTAATTTCTGTGTTTTGATTTGTTGTTGTTTTTTAAACTGCGACTTGCACTAAACATTGTACCATTGAAATATAGTAACTAGCACGTAACAGTAGTTAATATATTTTGTTGTTATTTTCTGGTTTACTGGGTCGTCAGTAAAAGTTACCATTAAAATAGTACTCTTGATGCGCTGAGTTTAATTGCAGTATTTATATTATTTATCAGGGAATTCGAAATTGAGAACTATTAGTGGTCACATTTATGCGACGTTTAAGAAATGATGAGTGTTTACTTATGGGCAGATTCAATACAAGTGCCCGCGCGGCAGCCGAGCCAGTTGAGATGGCGTGCAAATCATGTTCCTTTAGTCATGGACTCGAGTTCGAGTCACCCCAGAGTAAGAAAATTTTGTATGAAATTATTAATAATTCGATGTTTTTCAGAATTACTACATTGGTATTTGCACTGTGGTGTGTGGTATTTGTATTGTTTGTGCTGTTTGTACTAGTGCTGTGTTATAGCCTATTTCCACTGGCTTCATTTCTTATCATTTTCATTTCTAAAAATAATGCTGTTTCCATTGACAAATCTTCATCATTTTGATATTCGCAATGCAACGTTGACAAAAACAGCTGAATGTTTGGATTTAAACAACAGGCGCCACTTTCAAACTCACGGGGAGTTTTTGCAATATTTACCCAAAAAAAAGACATACCCGGCAGGAAAGCAATTACCCTGGGCGAACGCACAGAAACCTAAATACACAACTTATTTTGACTAATTTATATTATAAACAAAATTGCGCCTACTTTTTAAATTCAAATCCACATTTTATTGGTGATGACACTTTCTATTTCCAGCGAGTAACGAGTAGTGCCAGAGAGTAGCGAGTACTTTTAAAAAAAATACCAAATTCCTTCGTGGGGAATGCCATCATTTTTGAGAAATGAAAGAAATGAAGGGCAAAATGCAACAACAATTTGTATGGAAGAAATGATATCATTTTCTTCATTTCTTGTCGGTGGAAATAGGAACACTTATGAGTTTACTTTAAACAATGGTAAAATATCAAATTTTTATTGGTTGGAGCATTTTCAACCGTCATTTCTGGTTGAAGTCTACTGTGCTACCCCGTAGTCATTACGATATGTGTTTACGCCTCTTTTACTGTACTTGGCGGTAAGTTCAATCCAAAATTATGGGTTGGAGCATTTTAACAGCAGAACTGGTGGAGTTTACCGACAAATTTTTTTCTGTGTATATATAATCAAATTCGTCGCGTTCTTATCCAGGAAACCTCACTTTTTGTAGCCGAAGCCAACGAACGGAAAATATTACCAAAAAAATATTTAATATTCGATAATGATATATCATTTTTTTAACAAAAATATCGGTATTTCGATTGAAGAATGAAAACAAACAACAAATTGACAAATTGTTTGTCTAATTGTTCGTTAGATGTTGGTTCTCACCGCTTTTGAAGATGAAAAGACTTGGAAAGGGAAAACAAGATAATGAAGTATCAGGTAAAACGCTTTGGTTACTGAATGTTGTAATTGTACTATCAAAATATATACATCATGCGTTTTCAAGGAATAATGAAAATCTATAAAAAATTTTATATAAATTTTATATAGGAATAAGGCTTAACATTATCTTCACACGCCTGCAATACTTTAAGTACTTAGGTGAACAAGGGACGGAATATTGAAAAGATATAACCCCAAATGTATATATTGTCTTAATTTATAAAAAAATATGTATATAACAAAGCTACCATAGATAAATGGGTTTAATTTTTAACATGCTCTCAACAAATTCTGCTCAATTTACAGTTTCGTTTATATAGGGAGAAGACATAAAACTAGGAAGATATAGAACATTTGCCATTTAAAATTACCCTTCTTGGCAGTGGTTTGAATTTGAGTTTGTCCTTAAATGACACAAAAACACAACAATTACACTGAGAGAAATAAACAATCAATTAAAGCAATGACAAAAGGTGAGAAGCAATCGAAAAATTTTATATAACAAAGTGCTGTAAAAAAAAACTAAAAGAAGACCAGAAACACCGATATACGACACACGACACACACGACACACGTTGTACAAGCAGCCTAAAGTACACTGTAAAAAATTTGCTGGTTAATTTTCAGTTTTGACTTTGATTTCATTTTTTGTGGAGGGGGGGGGGGGGGGGGGAAGGTAAGACAACATGAGAAAGTAGAAGCACATTAGCGGAGAATAGTGGAGAGTAGTTACAGTGATGGTTTGGTGGAGTTACAAGTGGTTAGTAGTTAGACGAGCTGCTCTTTGGAGTTAAAGTTTTACCTCTAGAGAATATAGAAGTAGTTTTTTTTTTTTTCTTTGGAAAATTATACAAATATTTTTGGTACTAAAGGAATTTGATTTTAAGTGATAGAGAGCTTTATAGAGAGAGAGAGAGAGAGAACGAGACGTAGGGAAAAATAAAAAACTAAACATGCTAGACTATTACCTGGCGGAGGCATGCTGGGTGCATTGGCTCCATTGGGATACACACCGCTGTCTTCATCTGAGAACAGAATTGTTTACTTAACTAGTTTCCCCATTCTCCATTTTGTGCTCACTCACCTGCCGTATCCTGTGAGCCAAACATATCCTCTGTCAGCTCCAATTCCAACTCATGTGCATACTCTGGCGGTAGAGCCGGTGCCGGGGGTAAAGCAAAATTAGGCGCAGCCATTGGTGGTGGAGATTCATCACCGCCATCGCTCAATGGCTCACCCAACTCATCGCATTCCTCCACCACCAACGATGGGAAATTACCAAACTTTCCATCCAATTCACCCTCCCACCAGCCATCGTCCACACCGTGCGCCGTTTTGGTCACAATCTTGATTTTGTCACCCTCCTCAAAGGTCAGCTCATCCTCGGCGGTGGCATCGTAATCATACAATGCAATGCACCATTCCACATCCGATTTGATGCGCTTCTGTGGCGCCATTATGACCGATACCTGATCGGGTGATTGCATCGAGTCCACCGTTTGATCTTCATTGTCAACAGTATAATCGACAGATGAGAATGAGATTTGTGAGCGCAATTGATTGCCTGAACTACCATTAAAGGCCACGCCGGCTGTCTCCTGATCGATGTCCAGATAATTGTGCGGTACGTAGCCCTCCTCTCCCCGATAGTTGCGTGCCCGTAGCCAGCCATCGCCGTCACCCTCGCCCACCACCTCAAGCTGTTCGTTCTCTACAATGCTAAGTTCGTCGGGATTTTGGGCCTATAGAAGAGAAAACAAAAAACCATTACTCACTTGCTCTGCTATTGTTCAGTTGTGTTCACTTACCGTATAGCTGTACAGCGCTGTACACTTGAATATGGCCTCCTTGGGCTCTGGTACTATAGGCTCATCCTTGTCCTCCTCCTCTTCGTTGCCCCAGCTTATCTCAGTGGGATCATCCCAGGCGCCCGAGCTAGCCGCCAATGGTGCAGCAGCCGCTGCTGCTGGTGTTACCCTCTCCTCTGGCTCTTCTTCGCTATCGCTGAAAGTGCGATCTCTTGATAGCTGCTGTTCTGGCTTCACCTTGGACTGAACACCTGCTGCTGTTCCTGCTGCTGCTCCGCCTGCCGCCTCTTCCTTATCGCTGTCATAGAACGAGTCCGAACTGGGATTCTCACCCTGACCCGAGGCATCGGTACGCATCGATATGGAGCTGGCCGAACGTGTCAACTCCTGTACACCCATTATCTCTGCCTCTTGCACCCATTCATCCACATTTATGCCACCATCGCGCAGACATTGCAAACAGGCCTCCGCCTTGGCCTTTTCGGTCTCAGAGCGACGTATTTGATCACGGAACTCTTCAATTTTCGTATCCAAATCGGGTCCATTTGGATCATTGGGATCGGAACGCTGGCCCGAGTCACGCAACGATTGGCACAGGGCCAACTTTTTGGCATGCTCGCGTATGGACACATTCTCCTTGACCACACGACCGGCCAGATTTTTGGCCTCTTTAGTCAATGTCTCGGCAGCCGATTCATGTTCGGCGGTCACCTTGCGTATGGGATCGTTGTCGCAAGCCTCGAAATCATATTGAATGTGCTGCTTGAGCACCGGATAGAACAGATAGCAGCACTGCAGATTGTACTCACGCGTAAGCTGTTGGGCCTGGTCACGAATCTTGCCGAAACTGTTCTGCGTGGCCGAGCAGGTGAGCAACTCTGTGCGGCTGTAAAAAAAAAAACAAAGATTAGGAGTCATTTAAAGTGTGAAGGAAAGAACTCTGAAGGTTTTTGTGAATCTTAATGTAGAGTATCGTCCTATAAGGAGGTACACTTAAAGTACAAACTGAAGCTCAGCTCTTATTGCCAAACTGTCTCTGGGATCCTAATAATACTTTTGACAAAAGTTTGTGTGTCCAGGACCCAACTATATTGGCAGATTTAGTACATTTAAAAGCTCGGAAAGCTGTCGTGTACACAGCTAATCGGTGCTAATCGGTCTCAAATGTATGACCTGTATAACATAACAAATCTCTTATATAAAATTATACAGACTAATACAGCCTAATTGAGAAGTAGATAAAAGCGAGTTATCCAGGTTAAGTCGGTTGGACGACGACTTCGGCTATAATACTCAGAGTAAGAGGTTTCTCCCTGCAACACAAACACCTGCAGAAGACAGGCAAAGACTGCTGATGATTGTATCTGGAGGTTCATGAAACAGCTGTACAGTTGACCAGTCCTTTATGGTGTGTGTGTCTCTTGTTTTAAAAAGTTCTGATCAAACATAACTTATTGAACTGAAGCCTGCTAAAAGTTCTATGATTCTATGATTTTCTATGAGGTCATATTCGGAGTTGTCACGAAAATCTCTTCCAACCATATTCCAACCCAAAACCAATTCTTGGTGTCCCGGAAATCACTTTCGGTTGGTTTCAAATCTCTCGTGTTTTGTTAGGAGATTTAGCAAAATTCACCACCCAATAAATTCTGATAGGCTAAATTAATTTTGGAAATGTAAACAAGATTATTTTTCATTATGGATAACTTTTCTAAAATATATTAAAATAAATTTATCACCATATTGCAAAAATTCGTAAATATTAGAAAGAAAAAACCTTATTTTAGAGCAAAAAAATTTGATTGAGAGTTGATCTCTTTTTATACGCAACTTCAACGACTCTCCAACCTATCCACCAGTTTTAATTCTTTTAAATAATTTTCAAAAACTAAGAATAAGAACAATTTTTATTGTCAGCTTTGTCTGGAAATGGAACGGCGTCTTATCGCACTCAAGGCTGCAAACCGGTCCCGAACCGAACACCTAATAACCGGTTCGGTTCGGGAACCCCTACTATTTTAGACTCCTCGAACCTAAACCCCAACTGGACCTCTTTTACGAAATAATAGGTTAGGTTCACAAAATTAAGTAGTTTGCCCAACGACACACACAAGGAAATATAACAATTCCTTGTAATCTGACTGCTATCATTCAAGAAGTTCTCCAATCCTACGACATTTCTCTAGCTTAGATCTATACTATCATCGTCGACAATGGATCGAAGATTGTTCGAGCAGGATAACTTTTAAATGACAACAGCAGAGCAGAAAAGGAATGCAACTATGAAGAATGTAATGTTGATGAAGGTTGCTCATGTGACCAAGTTACCTTAATAGATTCCATGGAGGACTCTATAATTACAGTTCATTGTGCTAAATTTAGTAGTTAACGATATTTTATATGAAATTTATATTAATATTTTGAATGAAATCTATTGTATATAGAAAAATTCAGTCAAATCAGTCCTTGACTGTGTGACGCGATGAAACTCAACCTACCTAATATGCGAACGTTTACTAACTCTTCAGTACATCGACAAATATCTTACAATTTTGTAAATGTATAAAAAACGAGAACTAACAAGATATTTCCTTAACTATACTTGCTGTCCCAGCAACTCAGGTAGCAGTTGAATGAGCCTTTTCAACACTTAAGTGTGCAAGTGTGTAGTATTAACCTTATCAGGGATAGAAGAGTGAAAATGCAACACATGAATCCCAAAATATTTTCTCAGATATACACAATTCATGGGCTATATCATGAGAAAACCCTGCCACTGCCACTGGTTTATGTTCAAGCGCCAATCAAAACTGAGAAACTTTACAACAGTATTCTGATGCAGATTCGGGATTCTGGAAATCTTATGATAGTAAGTTAAATGCAAATCATCAGGGATAGAAGGGTGATACTGGCGACAGGAAAAAACTTTTTAGAAGTTCCTGGTATAATCAGCACAAATCAATTTTAACACGTCAATTAACCATTTGTCATTTCAACATATTACAAATTAAACACAAACAAATTCATCCTGGGAAAGAAGAGTGACACAAACGGCAGCCAAAACTTTCCTACTTGTAGGATTGATAAGATCATTTTTGTTGAAATTGCTTTTGTATGCTATTTTCAAGTGTTAAAATTATACTGTGTTGAAATTCGGCAATGTTCAATTGCTTCGTGATGAAATAGATTATCTTGAAATTGTAGTTGTGTTGAAATATCTTGTGTTATAATTGTGTTGTGTTGAATTTGTTCGTGTTTAATTTGCTTTGTGTTGAATTGACGTGTTGAATTTGTTTTGTGTTGAATGGACGTGGAACCCAGAATTTATCATTTTGTGTAGGTAAACAGAGCTCCCAAAAAATGGTCTCTCCTTAGACTGTAGACTGAAAAAAACAAGAAAGATATAACATACTCCCTTAGGGCCGTTTTCTCATGTTGGTGTTTTTGCAAGTCTAGGTGGATTTGCTGCATTTGCTTTGCTCAAGTTCAATGCTAACCATCTAGATGAATTTCGTAGCAATCTACTTTATCCTCATTGATTTCAAAACCAAGTACATGCTAATGCAAATTAAGTATTTCTATGTATCCGCGCATATGGTCACACTGAAAAATATTTGAAAACAAAAAACAACTGCTGCTAAAAACAGTAAAGTCTGAATTGTTATTAAGTAAACCAAAAATGGAAAATATTGGATGTGCCTTTAATATACAAGAACACCTGCAGACATTGCTGAAACTACAGATGCACATTCTGATTCCCCTAGTTCATTGCTTAAGCTAAGTTTACACAACCAAATAATTTGGCTAAATTTTGATAAAAATAGCCATGATTAAAGATTTTACAGGATTAAAAACTTAAACTGTGGTTCCATACGCAAATAATTTGATCAAATATGGCCGGAAAGTTATTCAATTTGGCCTATATATCCCAATATTCATGAAAATTTGTCCAAATTATTTTCCTGTGCCTATGTGAACATAGCACTCGACCTACTGCTTAATCTCCCATCATAGTAACAAGTCGTTCCAAACGAAAAACCTTCTCCTTCTCCGTAAAATTATTGTTTCAATTTTTAAAATTGGCGCGCAATAAAAAAAACAATAATCAGCCAAGTGCAGAGGTGCTGCCAACCTAGTATTATACCATTCCAGCCCTCCCGGTTTAGCCGTGGTGCAAATGCGCGAATTTATAATCAACCTATATGAGACAACCAAGTGCACAAAAAGCACCTAGTTGCAAAATCTAGATGGATTTCGATTGGAGCAAAAACATGAACATGAGATAACGGCCCTTAATGTCGTAACTCGCATTCTCTCTCTCTCTCTCTCTCTCACTAAGATTGCCGTTCAACAGAATGCTGTGGTTATGGGTGAGGGGTGGGTGGGTGGGTGGGTGGTGTTAACTGGCCGTTTTTTGCTCATAACTTGATCATAAAGATCATCCGATCTTTATCATTCATTCAGCAAATCGATAAATAATTTTGATTACTAGATATCTCTTGAAAAAACGAACAATCTATAATGAAAACTGTGGGAGATATGACGTTTTTTCCAAATTGCGGGGGTGGAAGGGGACATGGAAAAAATTAAAAATAAACTTCATCTGCCTGCAACTATAAGAAGTATATGTCCCATACATGTCAAATCTCTATGCCTTACCATCTCTGAGATCTGTGCGTTCATACAGACGGACGGACAGACAGACAGACGGACAGACAGACAAACGGACATGGCTATATCGACACGGTTGTTGGTGCTGATCAAGAATATATATACTTTATAGGGTCGGAAATGATTCCTTCTCCCTGTTACATACTTTTGCACAAACTTAATATACTCTGTGTACCTTTGGTACAGAGTATAAACAGTCACCCTCGGACACGATGAAAAAGAGTAACGAAATAACATGTCACCACTGTCTCAACGAGAATTCTGTTTCGTCTACTAAGCAGAAGGTCCCAAAAGTGTCTTTTGCGCATGTATGTATGTGTGTTGAGCGTGCACAACTGTAAGCTAAAAGTGTGTATGCGTGCTTTAGTGCTATCTTTTTTACGCTATACCTGCGATAAAATGTATTACGGAACAACATAAACTTAGCACAACAACAACAAAAAAGACACTTTGCGCTGACACTTGGCTTTTGCTCAGTTGCATATGATCAGCTGTTAAGAGTCAAACAAAATTATCCCCATCAAGCTGTTATCATAAGACATCAAATCATTAGTTCTGTTGAAAATACAAAAATTGGTGCCTTACACTGAAAACATTTTTTGTAGCGCCGCCTTAAAATTTTTGCTAGAATTTCCTTCAACCTTAAAGTTAATTATTTGAAAGTTTGAGAAAATAATCAAAGATACTCCTTATATCAAAAACTTTGTTCAATTCTCTATCACTGGCGAAATTTTTCATTTTTCTAACTACTCCAGTTCCCTAGATATTGCAATTTTAAAAAGGCTTATAAAAAAAAAGATTTTTTATTCTTCTTAAGGACATGGCAGAAAAATATCTCAACATTGGGCCAGATCAGTTTGTTATGAAGTACTCTGTTCAATTATAAAGGAAATTTCAAAATTCCCAACTTAAGCCCGCACCCCTTCCCTTATCGGTCTAGACCCTTCGGGTGAAATCAAGTGGAATCATGCCATAATGATGTAGTATTCTAACATTCGTCGAAACTAGATCAAACCCAAACAAACTCACCCCATTAGCATCAGGTACTCGGCGACTCGCTCAAAAACATAATTCTCCATGGTGGTCATGGTTGTCTGCAAATCCACCGTGAAATAACGATTCTGATGTGCATTAGCTGCGGCCAGACTCAATACGTAATCATTTCGTGCGCCCGATGATTTCTCCTCGAGCAACTCTTTGCGCGAGGTGACTCGAGCGCTATTCTTTTGCAACGAAGTGATGGACTGAAAGAACGAACCCTTTTTCTTCTTCAATTTCTCCTCAATGTCGCGTGCCTTGTCGCGTACATCATGGGCACAGTGTTCTTCATCGAAATATGACTTTTTGGTCTTATCCACATCACCGACGCTAAGATGCAACTCCTTTTGTACATTGACAATGCCGGAGAGGGAACGTTTGGCAATGGCCAATTTATAATCTCTCAAGACTTTGGACTCATCGGCAATTTGCTGCTGGAATACTTCAATGGCAGCGAGACGGGCGCGTGCCAATTTCTCGTTCTCTTCGAGTACGGTGCGCCAAACGCTCCACATGTTCCTGTAGGCAGGATGTCAAGTAAGCTGTTAAGTATATGGCTGATATGAGCAGTCACTTACCAACGCTCCTCCATGCCCTCCATTTTGATATCTGGTATATTGGGTATCTTCTTATTGAGATACTGCGATGCGGTCTTAAGCAGTGCTTCGCTATACGATTTCTCAATGGCGGAACGTTTGAGGGTAAACTGACGTATATCATCCAATAGATCGCACTCATGTTGATTCTTCAATTGCAACTTGGCCACCTGCTCTGTGTGCAGATTCTTAAGAAACTTTACATAGTTTCCCTAGAGTTTAATTAAAAATTGTAAAGGGATTAGACCTTATCAGAACAATTATTTTTTTTTTTTGTTGAGATTAAAAATTTACCTTACGTGGCGGCGGCTGCATTTTGTAGCGTTTTGTATGCTAGCAGAAAAACAATTTTCTCTACAGTTTCTATTTTTAGTTTAGCAAATCTTGGTCTTCTCTTCTTACATTACCAAAAGCAGCTGTAAAATTATGAAGGGGTGAAGGGGATGTGAATTGATTTTCTACGGGCATACTACAAAATATATTAAAGAACTTATGTAAGTAAAACTCAAGCTACACCATAAAAATTAGTTGCAATTTTCTTAACGGGGGGAAAGGATACCAAAATTTTCACTTTGATGGATATTGATTTTGTATTAATTTTGTATTAAATTTCCATTTAGCTAACGTTTTTCTTGGACATGACAACTGCTGAATTTAGTATTGATTAATTGTTGATTTAGTTAACGTTTTTTCAATGTTTATTTTTTGGTTAATTTTCACATAATTTCTCAAGTCGTCTTAAACGTTGCTTACTTATTGATTTCGTTTTTCACGTCGTTTATGTGAAATTTTTCACTTGCCACCGTTAGCTGCGCGACAGCTCGCTCTCTCTCCCTCTCTCTCTCTGTTCTGTTTCTCTGCGAGAGTTTTTGGGTGGTGGAGCCTGAGCTGGTTCCAAATTTCAATTTCATTCATGGACATTTCAGCCCGCACCTGCGCAGCTGTGTTTCTTGTCAGCTGCTGACGTACCCTCAAGAATCAGCTTATTTACACGCAGCTTATAATGCGTTTTTGGCCACCGCACCAGTTGGTTACCAACATACAACTAGCATTCGGGCCTACTTTTGCATACAGATAAGGAAATGCTTAGCTATCAATTGGGTACTAAGTATTGATAAGGTTCAATTTTGATATTGAGGGCAATGGAATTTCATTAAGATTTAAAGGCTGCCAGGCCAAAAGTATGCCATCAATTTTACATTAGTAAATTTTTTTACATTTTAAGCAAGACTTTATCAAATGCATATACATAGGTATATACTATATACTAGCATCAAAAATCGTAAACCAAAGTTTGTTAGCTTTTCTGGCGCATTTTTTTGGATTAACCAACTTTAATAAGAATGGATTTACAACTAAGTTTCATTTCGAGATTAATTTGTAATATTTTGAATACTTGAGTTTTGAGTGGAATCTCGGTTAAATCTGGGCACAAACATTATCAAAACCTAAAAATAAACCTATATTTGATATCCGCTTAATGTACATATTTCATGATCAACATTATACATACACTAATATGACCAGGGTTAATGTATTCTTTTTGTGATTCTGTCCTCACCAATGTCTGATTTTTTTGCAAGTCCGTTTCACTTTGACAATCAGGACTTCATCAATTCAACTTTAAATTAACGCGCTCAAATGTGCTCAATACATTTCTGTTATTGATTGTTTCTGCATGGGTTTTTTGTTCGTACACGCATACCTTATTTGAGTGAATGTGTGTCGTTTACTCTCTCGCGCTCTAAGCAATAGGGCCTAGTTAACAAATGTTGGCTGAGCGCCATACCTGAGCATAGTTGTCTGATGGGTGTGAGTGTGCATGCTGCAGGTGGGTTGTGTCGATCTGCGGGTGTGTGGAGTGGGATGGAGCAGGGGTGGGGCGGGAATGAGGGGGAATGGGCAGGTGAAGAGGGTGTGAAGACGGGGGAACAGTGGGCTTAGAATGAGGAACAGTGGAAGAGGGGGAAGAGTGGAGGGTGCGTGGAAAGAGGGGGTCGGGAAAAAGAGGGAAACCAAATTTGAATTGAATATTAATTGAAGAATGGCTCCCATGACGGTCAAGTTGCCTCAACAAGGTGTGAAAGTTTTATAAACAAATATTGTCGCTTTAAATTTCGGAATTTCTGTGAAATGCACAATCCTCATATATTTACCAGAAATGGGCGCGGGACGGAAATATCCCCAGACTCAAAGTTCACAATGTAGCTGTGCGGGAGAGGTAGATTCTCAGCATCCACATGACAGGAAGGGATTAATATATAAGTCTGGAGTTTCCGAGCGCCTATAAAATTTGCTACGCTTTCGTAAATAGTCAAATGAAAATTTAACTAATTTCGCGTCTTTTGGTCTAAGCCTCTAATATACGCGTCTTCAATTGCCATCTATCCAACCTTCATAGTTATCTTAGGTCGTTTGAAAATTTTGAAAATTTCGCGATTTCCTTGACCATTTGATCTACTCCTCCTATTTACCCACCGGTTTACCCTTCTTTATGATAATCTAAATTCAAATGAGAATTTGTTCCACATCTTTATTTACCCGTGTACTCTAGCCGTCCATAAAATCTAAGAATCACATCGCGTGAAAAGTGAAAAAAACTAAGAAAATGTGAAATGACCGATGAAAAATCAATAACTATGATGCGAAAGCAGCAAACTTGCACCATATAGTGGAGAATTTGGCAGGTGAGTGTAAAGTGTTTTGTGTAAAGTGTTGTAATTACTGCGACGGTGTATGTGTGTGTATGCAAGCGGGCAAGAATATTCTTGTTCGCTTGCATACACACAAGTACATACTTATGTGAATTCAAGGCATTGCTTCGACACCGGGTTATACATATGTGTGTACACATATATGTCATTCACACCCAAGCCGAATATCAGACGCACGCACTAAACACCAAACTAACGTTTGCATGTAAACACAAAAATACTTAAATGCAAGCTTTATTACAGTATTTTGCATATTTGTCATTACATTTATCACATTATTTCCATTATTTACAGATGCGGGTATTAAGTTTGAGCACTTAAAGCTCATGACAGCTGGAAGACCTTCGAGAAGCGATCCCTGCTTTAGGCCCTCGTATGGACTTTAGGCAGAAGCTGTTCTGGTGGAATCAGACTGAAGTAAGTAGATTTTTATATATGTATTAAAATGGCAGGATTCTGTATTTTGCCATTCCGCATGTAAAAATTTGAAATGAGCCATATCTCCCGCAATTTCGCCGACAAATTGTTCGAAACTTCTAGACATTTATAGTTATCTGCATTAGTTATTAATTTAATCCTAAAATTTTTTCTACTTGCAGCTTGCCAATGAAGATGAATCAATTTCTGCCCAATCAAAAGTGGATAACTGGCTAAGCGAGAACGAGTATTATAGCGGAAAATATTTATATATTTAATATTTATTACACAAATATTTTATTTTATTAATTGCGAAAACAATATCTATATTGCCTGTAAGAAAATATCAGAAAATATATAAATAAAAAAAATCTATCTCTACCGAACTAGAATATTATCTCGCATGGAACAAAGTTGAGTTCAAAAATGGGGCACAAATCTATCTTTACCGAATTAGAATACTATCTCGTATAGAACAAATTTGAGTTCGGATATCGGGAAAAAATCTATCTCTACCGAACTAGAATATTATCTCTTATGGGACTAAGTTATGTTCGAAAAGGAGGATGAGTTTAAGTTCGGCCAGGCTAAAACCGGGATCAAAATTTGAAAAATTATCCGTACTTAAATTGTTCCTGTCGGGAATGATTTATGCCATTCCAGGACCAACCCATTTCTGTTACCATTTCGGCATGAATTGATCCCGGAAATCCCGGATTTTTTTTTTTCAGTGTAGAACCTCCTCTGAAGATTGAACTGGGATGTTCATGAAACAGCTGTACGTTCAACCTGCCTCGCTTGAACTGATAACACAGTGCTACAAATTTCAAAAAATTGTAATAACCTTGGTATTGGCATAGCGTACGCTGTAGAGCAGGTCACGTATAGTACTTCCTCATACTTGGTTTTCCTTGGGGACCTACAAAATCTGAAGTTATGGCCCAAAAACCGTTAATTGCTCATTTTGCTTACTTAACTTGAAATAACTCGCGAATGGACGATCTGATTTTATGTAACTTTGCTTATTCTGATAGCGACGAGAAGATTCTTTTATATTATATTCAATGGTTTGTGAGGATGCGTAGAATACGACCTCACATTTTTTTACTCATCATAGTACTTAAGTTACTAGTTATAAGATAGCCAGGAAGTTCAATGAAATCATTGTCAGAGTTGTTAAGTTTATATTTGCATAGTTGATAGTTTAAGCCGTAAAACGGCCTGTGAAAGTTAGTAAAGTTTAGATTGCCACGAAGGCCCAGAACACAGTATTAGATGGTTAAATAGCCAGCAAAACCCGCCAAAACCCGCTCAACACTAACTACCATCCCATCGCTGACCTTTCGCAGCTGCATTAGCTTCGTAGTTGCCAACGATGGGCATGAGGGGGAAGGGAGGAACTTGCCGTTATAAGCCTTGCAGGTGGCCGAACAAGGGCGATCGAACACGCACCGACAGCAGCAGTCGAACATGGACCAAGGCTGCCTGACGAAAAGGATAGAGAACGAGAGAGAGATCGAGCGCGGCATGCGCCTGACACACGGCCACAAGGCGTATTTAACAAGGTGGCAGCAGCGTCGAGCAATCGAAAGAAAGAGAGCGAGTGTTAAATACGCCTTGCGTAAGGCAACAGCAAAGAGGTCGACGTCGCTGCCACCTTGTTAAATACGCCTTGCACGGCCACAGGCAGTTACGCCGACGCAAGCCTTAACCGCAGGTCGACGGAGGATAGGCCGAGAAGGCAAGGCGTATTTAACAAGGTGGCAGCGACGTCGACGTCGCCCTCTTTGCTGTTGCCTTACGCAAGGCGTATTTAACTCTCTCTCTCATTTTCGTAAGCTCTCATTTTTCGTAAGGCAACGCGACGTCGACGCTGCTGCCACCTTGTTAAATACGCCTTGGGCCAAGGCTGGCATGCGAAAGAGCGGACGATCGTCGTGTGGAATGCGTTCGACACACAGCCAGAGCAGCGACGTCGACACCAAAGCCGAAGATCGACAGCGCGCAAGCCGAAAATTGGGTCAAGGCTCGAAAATTGTCGGAAAGCAATTAATCAAGTTTGGAGACTAGAAACGGACGGACGCGTTAAGGAATCAAGTTTGGCAACTAGAAACGGACGGACGCGTCATGAATCGGGAGCGACAAAGTCAAGTAACGCGAGCGAAGAAAATGGAAAAAGTCAAAGTGAAGTAAACGGAGCAAGCGGGGGAGAGTGAAAGCAAGATAAGGCGAGAAAAGAGGAGCCCCACCTGTGACCCGAGCAGAAGTGAGAGTGAGGAGGGGAGGTCCAGAAGAATCAGGGACAGACGAACGGAGGAAACGGGTAAGCTGGCTAGGGCCTCAGTACACAGGAGTAGGGACTTTGACAAAAAGTGCGGCTAGGAGGCAACAGGAAGGGACGAAAGTATGAATAAATGTTGTTTAGTTATTAACAGTGTACAAATCGACAACACCCGTGTACATGTTTTGGGAAAATGCGCTAACCGGCTGCTAGCTCCTCAGGTTGGAACTAACGACCCTGACTCTACCGTACACGTTTTCGAGAAGGAATTCTGTGTGTGCGGCGTGGCGTTGGACGCTTTGGGGTCTTTCCAGTGCACCGTCCTGACTGGCTAAGACCGGGTGGATTCGGGTGGTTGGCGGCAACATGGGGGGGGGGGGGGGAAGGCCGGCGGAGTGGTTGTATCATAGAAGAAAGGGGGGTTGGGATTTATTCGGCCGTTGTGTGGTAGTGGCCGTGAAGGGAGGGCTACGTTTTCTCTGTCCCGAAGTCCCAACAACAAATATATTTTGCTATGGGAGACCTTGGAGAGACTGAGACTCGCACCTCGGCCTTGGAAACTTCCTTATAGGATTTAGAGATTTAACGCGTTGGCTGAGAAACGCAGGTTACAGATCTGGTATTTTCAACATTTTTTTTATAAACTCCTACTTCGGCCACCACTGGTTTAACTATTTTATACCATGCGATTTTTCCTTAAAGTTTATTATAAGAGCCCATTTAATTCTCCGTTGAACAAATGTTCGCTCCAAGAGTTTGGTTACCTGATGACGAAGTTATTCGCGGATATCTAAGCACACTTCAAAAATCAAGTATATTTTTTTAAGTGTGTTGACAGAAAATCTATTGATTTAACATTAATGCCCCGAAAAGTATACTTTGCTAAAGTTTAGTGGGTTTTGACCGGGATTTTCAAGCCATAACGTTTGTGTAGCTATAACAACAAAAATTATTAGACCCACGCTAAGGCCTTGGTTTAACAACTAAATTAAACACCATTTAGACCAACGGAATGCTTCCTATTGCAGTTGGAAGCGTTATAGAAAAGATGATCTCTACACAGTTTTTAAGAATCTGAGAACAAATGTGATAAAAGTAATCAACACAGCCAAACGAGACTATTACAATCATAAATTTAACAGTGCAATATCTTGGAGTGAACTCAAAAATTTAGGAATAGGTAAGCTCAAACCAAAATTGAGGACTGATCTGGACGTAAATATACTTAATACTAAATTCACCCAAATAGCATTTCCTGAAGCTACGACAAATATGTACCTTAATATTGATCTGAATTCCAACTGTGATAATAGCTTTAGATTTATGTGTGTAAGTTCATGTGATGTACTTGAATGTATCCTCAAGATTAAAACGAATGCAGTGGGGCTTGATGATATGAATCCTAAGTTTATTAAATTACTTCTTCCCCTTATACTTGATCATATCACTTATGTTAGGAACACGTCCATCTTTCCAATTATGTGGAAGCTTGCAAAAATACTACCGATCTCAAAATCATCCATTGAATATAGACCAATATCGAAAGTTTGCGAACACCTAATGGCAATTCAAATTCAACAATTTCTAACGATAAACTCCAAACTAAATGATTGCCAATCTGGTTTTAGAAAAAACAGAAGTTGCACGACGGCAATATTCAAAATATCGGAGGATATTCGAAGTCGAATGGATGATGGACAAGTAACTTTCCTATATCTTCTGGACTACAGTAAAGCATTCGACACCGTGAATCATCAAATACTATGCACAAAGCTCAACGCGCTATTTAACTTCTCGTACACTGCAACTAAGTTAATTAAATCCTACCTAAGCAATAGACAACTGGCTGTAGTTGCAGGTTTGCGCACCTCCGAACTTCTTTCGATTACGCGAGGTGTACCCCAAGGATCTGTTCTTGGGCCGTTATTGTTCTCTATGTATGTTAATGACCTCCCTAATGTCCTGTCCATCTGTAAGATGTATGTAAATCGTCCGCTAAAACAGTTAAATGAGTGTGTTTCTATATGTAATGAAGAACTTACAAAAGTAAATAAGTGGGCTATAGAAAATGGTTTGGGACTGAATCCGCTTAAATCCAAATGCTTGGTGCTGTACAAAAAGGCCCTTGATGAGCTGGAGCTGCCTCAATTATGTGTTGATGGCATGCAAATAAGTTATGTTGATGATGCTACCAATTTGGGTATACACTTCAATAGTACGTTGTCGTGGAATGATCACATCAATAGGGCAACTGAAAGGTTGTACGGATTACTTAGGCAGCTCTCTTTATCCCAAAAGTTTCTACCAATTCTAATTCGAATGACAGTAGCTAGAATGGGCTATAAACGACTCTTCAAGAAGAGTCTCGGCAAAGAGTACTCCAGCCGACTAGGGTACCATATTCTCCAGACAAAAGTATCTTTTATGACTCGAAAAAGACTCGTATTTGATCAGAAATTTTATAAAATGCTGTCTGGGTATGTAAGTAGAAGGTAAGGCTTCCAAAATTCAAGGACCAGGCACTTTTGAAAGACTTTTTAGAGGATTTATTAATAATACCAAAAAGGAATATGGTCCTCTCGACTTACATACATAGCTTGGTAGTCTGCACGCGTTCTCCTGAAAAATAACACTAGGCAACAAGGTGCAGTATATTGAAGGGTTGGTGGTGATTCTAGATGATTTTCGGTTGCTTAATACGAATCTGTTTTCAAAAATGGTCCATCACGTCGAAATTTTTAGTAATTGGGGCTTCAAGTTGCAAAAAGTGCCTATTTGGACCCTTTTCATACGCGTTTTGTGGGAAAACTATACTTTTGTTTTGACTTTTTTTTACCGTATATATGGCCCCTACATGGGGCCAGCCGGAACTACCAACTGGTGATACAAATGAGAGAGTTTGGGTATTTTATAGATATTATTTATACATATTGTTATTGTATATTCCTGATCAGCCTCTACCGCAAAGTCAAAATAGTCATTTCGGAATTTCAGTACGTCCGTTTTATTCGATATTTAAATAGACTGAAAAAGACCGTCTTTAAATATAAATAGTTTTGTATTGAATTTTTGTAATTCTTAACTGATTTTATGCGTCAGCCCGAAGATGTGCCACACTTTTTCATATATTAAATTCTGATTTGTTTCGTTTGCCCAAACTCTCTGAATGAGTCACTTTCTTTGTTATTTGCAATAAATTAATGTAAAATTAACTAAAACCTTTTTATGTTCTTTAATTGAGGTGAATAAGTTAAATTTTCAAACAACTATTCAAAAAAAGCGGTTGTTGTAGCAGGGCTGCATCGCCCTGCTCCTAGTTATCGATAGCCTGTCTGTCGTACGAAGGCTGGCAGCTCTGACAGACACATTGGTGTTGTAGCATTCGGCTTGAGACCGTTACGAGTACATTGGGGTCATAGCATTCAGCTTGACTCGATAACGATAAGAGCTATCGGCGACTCCGTGGCTATGATAAAATTTGTACTTTGTTATTTTTGATGTTTTCCCCTTAAAAATGGCCACGAAACTGAATGTGAACATCCGAACGCTGCTGGCCAACTCTGAGGATTTGGCCAAAAGTGAGGATAACTTTTGGCGCTTGCAGAAATTCATTAAATCGCTGGACACCATGGTGGCCGAACTGGAGGGCATGGACGATCCATCGAGTTTAACAAAGATAGCTGGCTACACGCAGCGATTGAATGCGCTTAAGCTGGCCACGGGCTACACGGAAAAGACAACAGGTCAAACGGGCAGACCCAGAAGCGGAGAGGCGCAAGAGAATGCGCTAAAAGAGATGCGACAATTGCAAAATACCAAACAATACAATGAGCTGCGCCAGGAACTGCTGCAGGGTAAGAGAGAGAGAGAGTATTATAAAAATATGTATGATAATTTTCCTCTGCTAATGTTAGATGCTGATACTCTACGACGACGACGTGGCCCGGAAGAGGCCGGCTCCAGTCCCAACGTCTCTGCGACGGGCGACAATCTGAACGAGGCTGTCAAGTATTATAACAATGCCCAGGAGAAGATTACCGAGCACATGCTCTCATTGACACGTAATCTCAAGGAGCAAACCGAAACTGCCAATCGGATTATTAGAAAGGACACCGAAGTGGTTGGCCGTTCCACCGGAATGGCCGATCGTAATATCAATTCGTTGGGCAAAGAGGCGGAGAAATTGGAGCAACATTCGCGAAAGGCCTACAAATGTTGGCTCTGGCTGATGATTGTCTTTGTGATAGTTACATTTCTAGGTGAGTCATGATGATGGGGATTACCCCGAGATGTCTAAAGTTATTAATGAAATTCTCTTTTTGCAGGCATGGTATTGTTTATGAAGATCATGAAGAAGAAGAAGACGTAAATAGGGGAAAACAAAAAGCTCTCTGCCTCAATCTCCTCTAAAGTGCAGTTCAAAAGGTTATCTTCGTTACACAGAGGCGTGGGCCAAGCATACAAAAAAAAGGGATTTTGGGAAGGGTTTGGAAATAAAATCAAATTTAAATTATTTAGAGAATTCGAATTGTGACAAAGTCTTGTCTTTGATTCGAGATGTTTTTGTATGGTGATAGGATAGAATTTTGGATTCAAAACTAAAAAATTTTATTTGTTTTATAACTTTTAGAACCCATCCCGTTTCCTAATTTGTTCAAAAAAGTCTTTAACAATTTTGAATTCAAAGTTTTCCCCTTAAATAAGTTCTATGATTGAGTGTAAAACTGTTTCCTTGTAAATAGGCACAGCCAACTATTCTAAATCCGCATTAAATTATAAAAAAAAGAATGTGTACACATGCCAAATTATTAGAAATTAAGCACAAAATGGTTAAGTCAAGTCGAAACCCATAGTACGCTGGGGTTTGCAGTACCTTGGGGCTTGAGTTATTCCATGGATCTACAGTCAAGCTATCCATAAGTCGTTATGGAGGTCAATTACAACCTCAAAAAAGCTTTCAAATGTAGTTCCAAAATAATATATGGTTTATAAGACATTTTGACGCCTATAAGAAGACTTCCTAAATTTATAGCAAAACTCATGATCATGGAAACACCTCTAAGACCTGAATATAGTGGTAGCATAGCATTAAATGTCGATGCCAAGAACCCTCAAACCCTCTAAAAAAGGGTTCCCAAAGAAGAGCAGACGAAAAATGCATCACCTCGGCAGCATTCGGTGTTAATTGTCAAGTGTGTTTAGCCCCTAGGGACAATGGCTGGGCGAACACTGCATAAACTCATTTCCAAAGCAGGAATTTGAGGGCTCTGAGTCCAAGTTAACAATTATTGAACGATATAAAAATGGATCCTTATCCTTTACCTAGAGGAAGAGCAAAGGATACTTCTTCTTGGAGTACCAATCTTGCAAAAGGAATGAAATTAAACAAAATAAGTGTTGAAATTATATTTTTTAGATGGGCTCGGTCAAGAAATACCAGGGATGCAAACTGGTTCTGATAAACTAAACCGCAAACCGAACCGCCGTCCTTTAGAAAAAGCTGAACCGACCCGAAATCCACAAAGCAAAACGGTTCGGTTTGGTTCAGTTCACTGGCAAGTATAAGACTTAAAGTGGTTATCTTCAGACATTGTAAATTTTGAACTTTATTGTGTTCAGCACTTGTGCGTACTAATCATTTATAGTTAAGTACAAGATGATTTTTAGTTAAGTACGCCGAGTAAAAAACGATATTAGTTACAGACTTTGTGGTATGTGAATTATTTAAACCTATTTACACAGACTGACGACTTAATAAATAGCGAGAAAAAAAAATGAAAATAACAATGAAAAACGCTAATGCCAATCAATGGGAAAATCATGCCAGGATCAATGCATAAGCGCAATTCACAGCTAAGGGATCTCCAACGGTAATAAGACCGCTGAATACTTAAGAAACTGCTTCTCAAGACCACATGTGAGTATTTCCACAGTCAGCTAATGTGAGAATCGTACGAATTCTCGGTAATTATCTAGTATACCAACCTTAGCTCAAAAAATTTCCTCAATGGACCGCGCATTGTGAAGAATTATCATGCCAAAATAGCGGAAAGCTAACTTCGGCTCGACCGAAGTTTATATACCCTTGTAGCTTGTATAATTTGTATAAATTAGTAGCCTGATTCCACTGACACAAATATGTACATTCGGCCAAATGTACACATTTTTGACAAGGGCTCCTATATACATTTTCTACACCTAATTTCCATGGCAGCTATACTATATAGTTGTCCTTTCAAACGTGGTGGAGTTATGTGAAAGCATAGAAAATGTGTAAATACAAGATTCGGGGACGTTTGCGTTGAAGACATAAAAGCTTTTCTTACTAAAACAACATTTTCGACCGATGGTTTCTATGGCAGCTATATGGTATAGTCATCCGATCTGGCCGGTTTCGACAAATGTGCAGCGTATCTGTACCAAAAAACTTCGTGCAAAGTTTGATTAAGATAGCTTTAAAAATGACGGAGGAGATAGCATAGAAACAGACGGACAGACGGACATGGCTATATCAACTCAGCTCGTCATGCTGATCAATTATATATATACTTTGTGTGGTCGGAGATGCTTCCTTCTATGCGTTACAAACATCTGAACAATTTTAATATACTCTCTACAAGGTGTATAGATAAAGGGGTGCAACACTCGGAATCGTTGACGACCCTATATAAGCTGGATATATTCTTGTTTTGGCGTTCTAACACGTTGTGCCAATATAGTCACATATAAATCTGTCCGTCCGTGCGTCTGTCTGTAAGTTATTCAAGGTAAGAGATTTCAGCGATGGTAAGAGATCGAGTTTTCAGCGATGTATGGGACATATCGTTTCTTATAGCTCGCAATGGTGTAAATCAAGCCTATTATCAAAAATCTGTCACGCAACAGCAAAATTGCGACAAAATTTCGTATCTACTGCATTTATTTCATATAGCCCAACCGTTTCTTGAGATAGAGAGCAGAGAGCCCGCAGTAGTCAGCCATAATCCCAGTCAATTTGCTGAAGGTCAACCGTTGAATCTCAGATGAATAATACTCAGGTTATGGGCAAAAAACGGTTAGTTAACATCATTTAAATATCCATCAAATAATCACAATAATATACCCTAATTATTCATTATATTTAATATCATTTGTGCGATATATCTAATATATTCATCTAGATAGATAACTTAGTGAGCGTACCGCGTTGTGCGTAATGTATAAACTGGCCGTTAGATGACATTCCTGCGCACATGCGAGTGCAAGGGTACAAAATGTATTATAGCCGATCTTGACCGACTTTCTTTCTTATTGGAACCTAAACCAGACTTTTTCTAAAGTAAACATTGGCCCGCTACAGATTCGATTCAAAAATCGCCATGACTAGACTTCAAATTCTATCGGCTTAGTTATCGGAGGACTATTATGCGATTTCCAATAAAAACGTGTTTTTCGACTTATCAAAACTGTTGCCTCCTAAAATAGAAAAACTCTGCATAATACTTGTGTTGTCTATTTCTAACCGATTTTAAAGTTCATGAGGAAAGCAGCACAACTAATCTAGAAGCAAGATACTTGGACAAATAGTTTAGTGTTTTCAGATAAACTAATTAATGTAAAAAATCGTGATCAGCTTGTCAGAACAAAAAACTATTTTTTCCAAAATTTAAAATCTTTGGAACGTACTTGAAAATTACCGCCAAGATGTATGAATGTATGGACATTGGTAAGAAATCGAATGATCATCACATTGTTTATTGAATGGACGATGACGAAACCGAGTGTAGAACTCAGTAGATAATAGAAGATGGATGAAGACAGAAGCTGTAATTAAAATGACAAGCAGACAGAAAGAAAAATCCAGATCGACAAACCGCGAAGAGAAAATAGTGAAACCCGACAGTCCGAAATGGCTCTCATTTATAAAAATAAAGAAAACTCTACAAAGTTTCCACAATCGTGTGGCCTTTGAGAATGGCAAGTGAGCGTATAATTTTGATTAAGTCTTCGCTCAGAAATCGAATGAATGCCTCACCAAAACTCAGCTTATTATCTCAAATTCCGAGGTGAAACCCTAATTTGACTGGTCTACTGATATGTAAAACGAGGGGTTTTTTCTGTTTTTTATTTACTCACTATTTACACGGTTTTTTATTTACACACGCTTTTACTGCATCTTCCATATGTTTACAATGTCTTTACGGTTTGTCTATACTGTTTCTACCCCACGCGCTCATCGTTATCCATATTATATATAGTGTGACCATCATTCGATCTCTAAAAATACCTCAACACTCAAATATTGCTACCTTTGTACATATTCACATCATGGCGGCTATTTTCAAATACTTACAAAGACTACAAACAGTGTTTAATTTGCTTCAGTCAAAGTAACAAAAGTCCCAAAATTTTTACTTTTCACAGCTTCGACTTTTTTCAACTGATTAATATGAACTCTTGATTCGGCTTCTACTTTTGAGGAAAATCAGAAGCCGCAGTGGAAAGCAGCAGCACAAAACGGTTATTGATTCTGCCTTTGTTCAGTGGCGTAAGTCGAAGCAGCAGCATGTGTTCGCTTCTGCAAGTCGACGATCCCTAAGCAAATCCGTCCAGTCCCGTTTTGATTTAGGACACAAATATTCAATTCAATCCGATTCTGATTTCAAGTCTTTGCTTGTCCTTGTTTGCATCCTTGTTTAATAATTGCATCCTTGTTTAATAAAAAGCCTTACCGGATTTCCTAAAGGCCGTGCACAAAGATAACGTAGCGAGTTTTTTTAGAAAAACTGTCTGAAAAGTATAATTCTAGGGTCGTTTAAACTGCCTAAGCCTGATACCAATCTTAGATATATTTAAAATTTTTTTAATCCAACCAAAATGGTCTAAATATTAAGGAAAACTTCGCTAAATCTAAATAATTTTAAGAAAATTTAAAAAAAAAATTCAAAGGTTGCTCAAGGTGTCAAGCGCTCCCTTCTGCGTCCCTTCACATGCTGTAATTACAAAAAAACAAGATTAAGCAAGTTGAAAGACCGCTAAACGATTTATTTATAATTTATGTGTTTAGTGACATAACGGTTCGGGCTGCGAGGGCCAGGCTCACCGCTGATCTAAACCATCGATAGTCTGAATGAGCATTATTTGGTGAATACTACGGGTGGAGCTAGAATTCAAATTTCATGGCTTGCTTTGATGGAGCCGAGCGTTGTTATGCAAAATATATAATTTTTCTGAGACTGTGTTCGGTTGTCGGTGTTAATCACATGGCTCAATCGCAACAATTGCTATTGGAGGAGCTCCCTTGTAATGGTTTCGTTTGGAGCGACCAGCTCATATTGCACAACGATTAGATGATCCCACCAGATGGTTGTCTTGAACAAGGCTGCAAACCGGTCCTGAACCGAACCACAAAGAACCGGTTCGGTTCGGGTTTTCCTCGTTTCTCGAACCGGACCATGAACCGAACCCTTCAAATATTTCAGCCCCCGGAACCGAACCCCCTTTATACAAAAAAATGGTTCGGTTCAAACAATCATTTAAGTAAATTTCTTAAGATCTTTTCTAGTATTTTTCATAAGATGACAGAAAAAAAACTATTGTATAGTATAGTACAGAATCGCTTGAGTTGATAATTTAAAATGGTTTTTAGAAATCCAATCCATATTACGATTTCGGGAAGAAAGAAAGACATAAGTTAGTCGAAAAAGGGGAAAGCAAATGCATTTGGAAGATCATTTCAAAAAGAATCGTCCTGATGAGTTCTTTTTAACCTTTTTTGAGTATTAAAGATATTAGATGCATGTCCGATTTAAAGAAGACTCGGAAATGACTCATGGATATGCTCCAAACGTGATTTATTGAAACACGACTAGAAAGAGACTCGCAAATGATTGGAAATGTGACTTGAATTGAGTCAAAGCTGATGAGTAAAACGGGCTATAAACGACTCTTTAAGAAGATTCTCGGCTTGGGCTCCATATTCTCCCGACAAAAGTATCATTTATGACTATTTTAATCAGACAGAGGACTCAACTGTGTTCAGAAATATCATAAAATGCTGTCTGGGTATGTACGTAGAAGGTGAGGATTCCAAAATTCAAAGACCAGGCACTTTTGAAAGACTTTTTAGAACATATATGAATGATAACAATAAGGAATGTGGTTCAGTGGACTTTACAACTCATATATGTACATAGCTTTGGTAATCTGGATCAAATAAATGTCTAAATTTTGACCGAATGGCCATCTATGAACCCAGACTCGAACCAAATCCTTGGGTTGGATTAGTACAGGAACCGGTCCGCAAACCGAACCTTAGACTTTACAACGGGTTCGAACTGCCGGACCGAACCATCTGCAAAATTTTAGAGGTTTGCAGCCTTGGTCTTGAACGTTACTAGTCTTCCTCATCAAATTGATCACTTTTCGTCTTCCGGATTCTTTCAGCAACTGGGAGCTCGAAAATTTGAGCCGTTGTTTTTAATCTCTTTTGCCAAGCCTTTTTTATATTTTTTCAGATATATATTTCCACATTGTTAGCCGTGCTTTGACACTGAATACAAATTTTTACATGGGATTTCTTCTAAGCATTATGTCCGAATTTTATGCGGACTTATCGCTCATATCAAATCTGAGCGATATTTCGATGTAACTACGAGTCATTTTCATATGGACTTTATGTCTGCTGCTGCTTTTGAGAAAAACAGAAGCTGCAGTGGAAAGCTGCTTGAACTTACGCCACTGAACAACAGCAGAATCAAAATCAATAATGATGAAACGACGACTGCTGGTGCTGTTCGCTTTTTATCAATAATCGTTTTGTGCTGCTGCCTTTTCACTACGGCTTCTGTTTTTGTCAAAAGCTGAAGCAGAATCAAAAGCAGACGAAATGAAAGTTATTCCAGTTTTTCAAACATTGACTACAAATTCATAAGATATTAGTATTGTGTCGGGTTTGAAGACTGTCTTTGGGATTCCTAAGCGGTCATAGCACTTCTGTCATTAGGTTGCCTTTGTCAGCTTATTGTTTATTGAATTGTGGAAATTAATGAAATAGCTATACGATCAACCAGCCTCCTTTGTGGTGTTTTACATGTCTTGTTTTGGAAAAGTTATGAACATAAATCATAACTTATTGCCCTGAAGCCTGCTAAAAGTTCAATGATTGATATTCAAAGAGGTCCCTAAAACAGTCACATTGTCTACACTTTGTCTTTATATAGATGGACCCGAAAACCTCTTCTGTTTTGGTAAAAGTCTCGGGTTTTTTAGGGAAACTGTCTTAATAGTATAATTCTCCGGTTGTTTGGTCGTCCTAAGCCCGATACTAGTCTTACATATTTAACATTTTCAAAATCCAACCAAAGTGATCAAAATATTCAAAGGAAACTCCACTAAATCATTGGAATTTCATTTCTTTTAACACTTGCAATAATTTTTAGAAAATTTCCAAGGTTGCTCAAGCCCCCCTCCAAGCGTTCCCTTCTGTCGCATGCCACTGCATGCCCTTCACATGCTGTAACTACAAAAAAACAAGATTAAGCAAGTTGAAAGACCGCTAAACGATTTATTTATAATTTATGTACAAATTGAGCATTCTAAAAGTTTAACAACAATATCAATTATTCCGCTGGTATCAGCTCGGTGATGCCATTCTTAGTGATCAACTGTAACAATGAACCATTCTTGGGTCTATCCTCGGCCTTGGTCCATTTCTCAAACAGCTGTGCCACCTCACTCAGCGGTGTCCAAGTGCCAAAATCAGCTTTGGGCATCCATTTGCGATTCATGGGTGTGTCCAGGGTCACCGGAAGTATGGACAACACCAGCGAATCACGGGGTAAGCCCGAATTTTCACCAGCCAGCGAACGTGTTAGTTGATGTACCGCCGCCTTGGCCATGCCATAACCCATCATGCCGGGTGTACCCTCCAAAGCGGGCTTGGCTCCAGTCAGGGCCAAAAAACCGCCATCCTTTAAATGCTGAGCAGCCACCGCAGCGGATATGCTCGAAGTCCAGACACTTTGCTTCCACATGAGATCAGCATTCTTGGCCAAATCCTTGAGGGCATTGCCACCAGCCCAACCGCCGGCCACACAAATGACCGCATCCAGTTTTTGGCCATTTAGAGATTCCGCCACTTTGCCCACCACCGCCGCCTCCTGTTCCGGCCAGCCAGCATCGCGTGGCACCACAATGCTCACATCGGCCTTGTCGTTTTCACTCAAGTCAATGCTGCCAACCCACTTTGGTGGAAAACAATGGGGGGAAAATCAATTAGCAAAGTGAAAGGAGGTTTCACGCTCGCTACTCACATAATTGTGGGCTTTGAAATGATCGACACATGCCGAGCCCAAAGCTCCTTTGCCACCATAGATAACGACACGACCTGCGGACATGTTGATGATGCGTGCTGCCAGTTTTACGGTTTAATTCAAACTGAATCTGAATCCAAATTGCAAACTTCAAGCTGACGATGACTCAAAACCAGCGAGAGCTTTTAACGAAGGGGTTTTTGTCCGCCGCAAACTTTGGCGCAGACCTGTTCTACCGGTAATTGGAATTTATACGAATTAGCAATTTGTATTTTGTTGATCTGATACACAAAACGACATAAAAAACAGCCAACAATCAACAAGTGAAAATAAAAATCAATAATTATTTTGAACCAGGGCTGCAGGGCTACTCACATTTTGTTTTGGGTTGGTAGTTTTGAACTAGTTCACACTATTTTGAATTAAAAGTGAAAACATTAGAGGTATTCCTGAAAATGATTTAGATTAGATTTAGATTTCGTGAAACCAATATATGCAGAATATGCAGTTTTGGAATTATTCATTTGTCACATAAAATCCCTAATTCAATATGGCAAATCTGAAGAGGAAGAGACAGTTTGAAATTCTGGAAGAAATTGTGACAAACAACATTATGGGACAACTGTGCAGATATGGAATCCCAAACATTAAGCATTCTGTCCCCAAATACACCCAATTTACCAATCAAGTGCTCCCAAATTTGAATGAAGCCAGATTCAAGCAATTTATAAGGGTAAACTGGGAGAGCTTTAATATATAGAGAAAAAAACTATGCAAAAGCTATACGAAAATGTGGGATTTCTACTCGTTTTGAACGGGATTTTCAACCCATAACGTTCGTGTAGCTTTTCTGCACGCCACGTTTAGATATTGAAATCCTACACGTTACGTGTAGCTTTTCTGCACGTGGCGTGTAGCTTCTTTTAGCAGGGTGCAACACGTTTCGATTAGCTTTGACGTTTCTACACGCGTCGTGCAGCCAATTTTGTTTTCTCTGTGTATAATTTTGTGACTCATCGAAAATTTTGATGTTTTTTCTGGCCCACGAAGCAGTTTGCCAATTCCAGTTCCAGCTCATGATCATGTGGTTTCGGCATTAATCTGCTTTCTTTGGAGTCGGGGATGGCGGCACCATAGAGAAAGTAACAAGGAGGGTGTTTAAAGCTGTCGTTAGTTCAAAGGAACATCCGTTGGCCAAATTCAGCCGAGCGTAGAGCTCTTGCTGACGAGGAAGTAGATGAGTTGCCTGAATGCATTGGCTACATCGCACAGTGGTCCCAAATCCCAAAAAACCTGACCAAACGTCGAAAAACGTATTTGATTTGGCTGAAACTCTGTACTGTTTCTGTCTGTACTCGGGGGTTTTCGGGGTCGCTGAATACGAATTGGAAGTCAAAATTTAGAAAAACAAAATGGCGGATCCAATATGGCGGACAATTTCTTTAAAAACGATTGTGTATATGTTGTGAAATTATGATTTTGAATAAATTGATTGGAAAATGTAATGACAATTGACATTTCAATTTCCGATTTTTGTGTTTGAGGGCTTTTCTTAAAGTAAATTAAATACTTGAAATTCGAAATTTAAAAAAAAATTCATAAATTTTGTTAACTCATTTGCATTTACAAGCACTTTAATTTCGATCAATTTTCTAAATTTTGCAAAACATTAAGGTTTTTTTTCTACAAAATACTTTAGAAAAAGTTGATTTGGTGAATTGGGGGAGAGTGCTATCGAGCAGTGTATATATATTTTGTCGCGATAATTACCAAAAACTGCAAAAATCACCCCCGAAACTGAATCCGTACTTATCCGCAGCTAATTTTTGGATATGTTTTGAAGAAGTGTCTAAACAACAATTTCTATTTTGTTCGTGAGCAGGATCTAATAGGAGTTTTGACTTATGGCTTTTTCTAACACAAATTTTCAAAATGTGACCAAGAAAAAACCTCTACTTTTATTAATTTTATTTATGGAAATGTAGATATTTTAAATATGGTGACAAAATTTACGTACAACTGAAAGGACTTCCAATGGGATCCCCGCATCTCCTATAATCGCAGACATAATTATGGAGACAATTTTGGACAGAGTACCGAACGCTAGATTACTTAGCAAGTATGTTGATGACCTGTTTGCCATAGTGAAAGGAGGACCAAATCGAGAACACCTTAGAAATATTAAACTCATGTCATAAGGATATAAAGTTTACGCAAGAGTTGGAAAAGGACAGCCAGTTGCCATTCCTAGATTCAGTTGTTCACAGAGTGGAAGACACCCTTAAACTGGATTGGTACCAGAAACCGATGGCTTCCGGGAGGATGATTTATTATTATTCTAGTCATCCAAAACTCATGATAGTGAACACTGCCAAGAATTTTATAAGACGAGTCTTAGACACAAGCGACCCAAAATTTCATAATGACAACAAAAAGAAAATTTTTAAAACCCTTAAGAATTATGACTTTCCAGATCAAACAATATATGGCTCTAATAAAAACCTACACTTTGACCAAGACCATCGAGAAAGAAAAGTCCCCTACCCAAATTGTCCGACAGACTTGCCAAATCCGATAGCTACAACTAAGAAAACATCATAATAGCATACACACGCATATACACAACGAAAATTTTCTTTAGAAACACAAAGATCAAAATAGGATTACTGGACAAAAATAATGTTATTTACAAAATACCTTGAACCGGAGACGGGATCAGTATATGCGATAAAGTATACGTCGGTACGACCAAATCGAAACTTAAAACTAGAATAGCGGATCACAAGTCTGACATAAAAAGAAGGAACGAGACAATAAACCAGAAAACAGCAGTTGCAGCCCACTGTGCTGAGAGTAGTCACTCTCGGGATCTAGCTGCAGTAAGCATCTTACAGCAAGAACAACATTACAATAAACGGACATTTACTTGACCACAACAAAAAATAAAATTAGTTCTCAACTCCACAGCTGACAGAGCGGACGCTGTGCTTTTTGTACTTATAGATATATGTTCAAGTAATATATAAACATTGTAATGTAAAATTGTGTATTTTGTTGTGTTATATTGCCCGTGTTCAGCAGAACAACTTGCTCCCTGATCAAGTATAAATTTGCAATAATCGTCCTACTGAACTCGAGTGATGCGGTATAATAATACCCAATTTATGGTATCATGATACAGGAGCATGTATCAAAGAAATAGTACGCTACTTTAAAGTGATACTGCTCCCTCCAACAGCAGAAACTATTCGATGCATAATTCTTTTCTGATAGCTGCTCAGGGATCAATTATTCTGCTGAACACGCCCATTGTTACAGCCCTGAAGACGAATCCCGAAGGGGTTCGAAATATATTGGAAAACCAAAAATCGTGTTTTATTATTTTATAATGAAGCACGTTAAAAACATTGACCTCGAGCCAGCAATAACCCCCAGTATACAAAACATAGGTCACTAAACACAACAACATTAATGACTCACTATTTCATGCATTGTTAATAATAATTTCGAGCAATTTTTGGGATTTGGGACCATAGTGCGCTGGTCCTTTTTCTACTCAATAGAGGCTCGTCTGTATTCTAAATTGCATTAAGTAAATAATTATTTCATTATTAAGACTTGAAATCATCCGGATAACTTACCTCGCTCGCCATGTTAAAGTCAGACCAGAATGTAAACCAACCAGAGAACAGTCACACTAAAACGAAATCAAATCTAAATCACCTGATTTCTTTCAATCTCTTAGTATGACCATTACTTCCCCACTTTTTCTGGGCACACTGAACGTTCGATGAAATCTAAATCAAATCTAAATCGCTTTCAGGAATACTATAATTAAGAACATTTGATAGATGGCAATAGAAGACGAGGATAGAAGACAATTGTAGACGGGTAAATTGGAAGTGAAGTGAAAGAGTGAGTTAATATGTGGCTATTGTCGTCTGGTTAATAGAAGGTAGACCTCCTCAAACTGTCCAAAAAACTGCAAAATTTTAATGATATTTAAAGACGGAAACTTTTAAGAAATGAGAAAAATTAGTCAATTTTCGTATGAGTTTAGATAATCATGAACGCGAGTGAATGATAGATCGAAAGGTCCACAAAATCTTGAAATTTGCTAAATTTTTAATAGACAATTCTAATGTAAGATTCACTTTTTCGTTTAAGTCCACTCAAATTAGGGTTTCATCTCAGAATTAGAAATAATAAGCTGGAAACTTCTTTGTTTTGGCGCTCTAAACGTTGTGTCAAAAGTCACATAAAATCTCGTATGCGCGTTGTTAGATATTCAAGGTCACAAAAATCAGTTTTCAGCGATTATCTGGGCTTCTAAAAAAAAGTTTAACAGATAAAACTTGGACAAAAGTTTTGTATTCATACAAAAAAGGAAGAAAAAATCAAATTTTTGTCAACAATTTAAAATTTAACATATTTAGGGCCGTTTTCTCATGTTGGTGTTTTTGTAAATCTAGGTGGATTAGCTGCATTTGCTTTGCTCATGCTCAATGCTAACCATCTAGATGAATTTCGTAGCAATCTACTTTATCCTCATTGATTTCAAAACCAAGTACATGCTAATGCAAATTAAGTATTTTTATGTATCCGCGCATATGGTCACACTGAAAATTATTTGTAAACAAAAAACAGCTGCTACTAAAAACTGTTAAGTCTGAGTTGTTATTAAGTAAATCAAAAATGGAAAATATTGGATGTGCCTTTAATGTATAAGAACACCTGCAGACATTGCTGAAGAGACAGATGTACATATTAATTCCCCTAGAGTCTATAACCGACGCACAAACTATTTCGAGACGTATGAGGACTTCGATTTTATAAAAAGATTTCGGTTGTCGAAAGCAACTGCCAAGTTTGTGTTACATAAAATTAACACAAGCCTGCAGCCTAATATAGAGAGGTTAGTAAGTTTTTTTTTTGTATTATTTTCAATATGCAATAATAAAATGCTTTCAGGCAAACTTGTATACAGTCATCTACCACCAAGCTGTTAATAGCGCTTCGTTTCTATGCAAGCGGATGCTTCCTGATTACAGTTGGCGATTTTTATGGAGTTAGCGTGTCCACAGCAAGCCGAGTTGTAAAAGAAGTCTCCTGTTTATAAAATTCCCACCCAGTGACAACATCGATTGAATCATATCTGACTTTTACAACATCGCAAATCCGAAAAATTGTACGAGTCCCAAATTCGCACCCGAAACGTTGTTGAGCGTTGCTTTGGAGTGTGGAAGCGGCGTTTTCCCGTTTTATCAATGGGAATGCGTATCCAAAATATGACCAAAATGACAGTAATCGTAGCTTGCGACGTTTTGCACAATATTGCTATTCGATCGAGAGATCCACTTCCCCCCAACAGAATACGCACTTCCAACAGAAAGGCCTAAACCACTGGATGAAAATTTAAGTACTGATTTTTTTTTTTTTTTTTTTTTTATAAAAACATATTTATTTGCAATTTAGTTACCTTAGATCTAAATTTTTTACAACTTACTGTTACTTCTTTAATAACTTATATTGTAGTGATTAATAATTTCATATGTTTTATGTTATTTGTATGTTGGATTTGCTGTATGTGTGTACTTAAGAGTTAGGATTTTAACTTTAAGATTTTAGTGTGTTTCCTAGAAAATATTTAATAATTATGTATTAGTTAAATTGTAACTTTGATCTATAAGTAAATATAAGTGTAAGGATATGTGTCTATAATTCATTAGAGGTAATTTGTGGTTTGTTCAGGTACCGGTAAATGTATAACTATGTATGTATGTATAAACAGGTGAGTGAAATAATAGCGTAAGTATGAAAGAATAGCGTAAGTATTTACATGTGTGTATGTATACCAGGATAATAGGTTTTTATTGTGGACTAGGTGCAACTATATCCTTCGATTTGCCAGATCGGTTGGGTGGATTCTGAGGAGTCTTCTTCTTGCCCTGATCCTATTGATCCTTCTCCGTCTGAGAAGACCTCTTGCAAGTCTGTTAGGGTGGCATGCAACCTTGTCCAGGTAACGCGCTGCCTGTTTGTTGATGGTGTCGCCAACCATGGGGACCCCACAATCTCGCTCGATATCTCGTGTGCGTATATACCACTCCGCACCTGTGATACGCCTGAGAATTTTGGCCTGGAAGACTCGGATTTTATTCAGGTGTGTTTTTGCCGCAATGCCATACACCTGAATGCCATATCTCCAGATTGGCGCAAGGATATCCTTATAAATAAGGACCTTATTTCTGAGCGACAGTTTGTTGTTGGCGTTAAGGAGCCAGCCCATCCTTTTCGCCTTGGCTCGCAGTTTTGCAGCTACTTCAGCGGTGTGCTGCTTAAACGTCAGCCGTTTGTCAAGTGTCACTCCTAGGTACTTATGCCCTGTATTGTGCGGAAGGACTTCACCATGAAGGTACACTCCAGGACTAATATCCCTTCTTAGCGTATGGGTGACGCAGACGCACTTTTCTGGGTTGACAGAAATATTCCATCGGCATGCCCAGTTCTCAAACTTTTTGAGGTACTCTTGTAGAGTATCGGTTGCCGCGTAGATACACTCATCTCTTGCCATGATTGCAGTGTCGTCAGCAAAAGTGGCGATTAGGAGGTCCTGCGGGTCTTCAATAGGGATGTCATGCACTGTGGGCATGTCCGCCGTGAAAAGGCTGTATAGGGTTGGACCTAGCACGCTGCCTTGAGGTACTCCTGCTCGAATCCTCTTCTTCTGCGATGCAAGGCCATCCTGGACCACTCTGAACGTCCTGTCAGAGAGGAATGATTTGACCATCAGAAAGATTTGAGCGTTCCCTTTATTTTGGCGAGCAAGCCGTCGTGCCAGACGCGGTCGAAAGCCTGGTGGATGTCCAAGTACGCTGCCACAACGTACTCCTTGGCGTGGAATCCTTCCAGGACGAAATTGACCACCCTATGGAGCTGTTCAGGTGTTCCATGCCTGAGGCGAAAACCAAACTGGAACTTTGGTATCTTACGTTTGACTGCAGGAGTTTCCAGTATTCTCCGCAGGAGGCATCTTTCGAGCAATTTGCCAAAGGCTGGGGAAAGGCTTATTGGCCTGTAAGACTCCAGATCATTTGGTGGCTTCCCTGGTTTGTGGAGCATTATGATGTTGGCGCTTTTCCAGGCGTTAGGAAAGTAGCTGAGGCGGAGTGCAGCATTGAAAATGAGCAGGAGGAACAGTATTGCCTTACGTGGGAGCAGCTTTATCGTCCTGTTGTCCATGCCATCTTCTCCCGGGGCTTTCCTGTTTTTCAATGAGCTAATTTCACCTTTGACCTCATCAAATGTGATTGGTGCATATGGAAGTACTGATTTAAATACTAATATGTAAATGAAAGATCTCGTTTAATTCTAAATTACTTTTCAAGGTACGACTTCTTTATGATTTATTTATTAAAATCACCTATAATTACATATTTTTTGTTTTTGCAGACTGCGATGATCAAGACTTATATGAATACAACTTAATTTTACTTTAACTGCAAATTGGAGGATCTGTGATTTTTGCCTCTTGTGAAACTTTCTGAAATAAGAATTAAATGGAATGCCTTATAAATTTAAATAGGTTTTTTTATACTAACATGTGAAATTCCGATTTTTTCCTTTTTTCTGCTGCACCTCCAACTCCAATAACTCTATGCGCAACTTTCACTCACGAGCTCACCCTGGTTTTCGGACCTGAAAAAATTCTGTGGAGCCTGGAGCAACATTATTTTTTCTTTCTCTCCTTTGCCAGCTCCGACTTCGACTTCCGCTTCGTTGTGAAAAATTTGTAGCGGAGCTGATTCCATTCGCGCCAAATGCCTGATTGTCCGCTAAATTTTTCGGCCAGTTTGATCCATGTCTCCTGCTTTTGTTTCCAGGTCACTGCGTCCGACTTCTTGTTCTCAAGAACATCCTTCTTCTCCTCTACGAGATCCACAAGTAAAACCTCCTTCTCCTCCGTGAATTGCTTGCTTCTTGTTTTTGATTCTTTGCTGGGCATTTTCAATTTCAATTGGCGCACAATAAACAAAACAAGAAACAGCCAACCTACTATTATACCTTTCCAGCCCTCCCGGTGTGACCGTGGCGTAAATGCCCGAATTTATAATTATCCAACATGAGACAACCAATTGTACAAAAACCATCTAGTTGCAAAATCTAGATGGATTTCGATTTGAGCAAAAAAATGAACATGAGAAAACGGCCCTTAAAATGCTTGTATATGCATAATGAAACAATATTATCAAGTTTTTTTTTAATTGGACAGTATAAACAATGTAATTAACTTTAATAAAAGCCCTCAAACGCAAAAATAGGACTTTAAAATCTCAAGTTGAAATTGTTATTTTGTGTTTACAATACTAAAGGGGGCGTAGCATCATTATTTTGGACTTGGTATAATTTTTAATGGGAACACGGTATAATAATACTAATTTCTGTTCGGCTAAGAAGGAAAACTGAATGAAAATTCCTAATCAATAGGTGCTTGCAGCTGCCGCAGCTATTTTACTCTGGGCTTCGTGGTTCATGCTTTGCTCTCCGACTTAGAACTGGTTCCACAATTGTGCAGCCCTGCTTTAATACCGCTATTTGTATTCGCCACTCGACTATCCACTCGAATAGCGGGCGCCTTTTTACTCAAATAGCTGCCATTCAGCTTTCCCTTTACTTGAGCAAAAAAACAGCAACCGCTATTCGAGTTAACATTTAACGGACCACTGTTAGCACCTACCGCGCCTGTTACTGTAATCTGTCTGCATTAACGTTAAACTTCAACCAATTCCACTTCCATTTCAATTTTGGCCGCTCAGTGTACGCTGAGAACATAATCCAACTGCTAACCGCACGGGGAAAACTCTGCTATTACGTCACAAGAGAAATTTTGTGTGTGTGCACCGACGGGTTTCCTTTTTCAAATAGATTTTGCCGCCTGTTTTTTGGTTGTAGTTTAAATTCGTTTATTCGGCAAACTCACAACACACATAGTAGTCGGCGCTTTGGCAGTCAGCCGTAACGGGATTTTAACGAAATTTGGGCGCTCCAATACTCATTTCTAATTGTGATTCGTAGGCAGTAAGTTCTCTAGTGCAAAAGTATATATAATAGAAAATAAAATAGTATAATTCCAATAAATGTCCAACGGAACACATCAACAACAACTAATACAACAAACACCACCAAAAATATTTGAAACCAAAACTAAATCAATTCAATTGCATTTGTCTCTGTCGTCCGTTACGATTGAATAATATTGAAAGAAAAACTAAATTTTTTAAAACGTAAACGTACGTAACGTGTGTGTGAAAACATTGTGGGAGAGCAGCAGCACCAACAACAACAACAACAACGAGGAGATTCAAGACGCAGCGGCTGTTAACGGTGAGTGTTATGCTGAGGGGGCGGGGGCGGGTCGGTAAGCGCAAAAGGGAAAATGTCACACTGAAGAAAATTGAAAATTCTTTTACTCTTGCAACTCGTTGGCAGTGGATAGTGGGGGGGAGCACGTGTGTGTGTGTGTGTCTGTGTGCGAGAGCAGCCAGCGGAAAACGTGTATTCTGTAAGAAAAACCAGAAAATCGAAACCGGGAATTGGGTCAGTGTGTCAATTGCTAGCCACGCTCGACTCTGACTCTGATTCTTAACTCTCAACTATGGCTAACTCTGCTGCTGTCTTGGCTAAAAACGTGTTTGTTCTTGCGTCCGCTGTTGGTCGATTTGTTCTTTTTATCTAGTCGCCACACTTGACGTTTGGCCGGGCCAAAAACAGCCTCAGATCAGCATCCAAATTGCTCTCTCCCTCCCTCTCTCTCTCGCTCTGCCAGATACTCTCTGCATAGGTGTGAGTGTGCATCGCCTGCTGATTGTCACCCGCGCGCATAGACGAATTACCCTGTTGGTGTTAACATTACGGGGGTATATTCGACAAGTGGGCGATTAGGAAAAGTACCTAATATTTTTTATATTTTTAACTATTTTTGCATCTCTTTCTTAACGATTCGATGACAATTATTAGAAAAAGAAAAAAATTTAGAAAATGAGAGTTTTTATTATGGAAAATATGATATGGGCATTTCCATTATGTCCAACGGGACCATCGTACCATCTCTGAGATCTGTGCGTTCATACAGACAGACGGACATGACGATATCGACTCGGCTGTTGATGCTGATCAAGAATATATATACTTTATAGGGTCAGAAATGATTCCTTCGAGTATAAAAATAGAAAAAAACTAACTTCGGCTCGACCAAAGTTTGTATCCCCTCCCCAAAATTGTGTGGAAACCGATAACATTCATAACTGGAAAGTATTAAGACGCTAACATTGAAAACAAAAAAGTTTTTCTCACAAGAACTACGTTTTCGACCGATAATTCCTATGACAGCTACATGCTATAGTCATCCGATTTGGACCAAACTTGGCAGAATTGTGTGGTAGCATATAATATTAATCAGTAACAAGTTTGGGAGCGACATCAATGAAAACAAAAAAGTTTTTCCTACTAAGACTTTTTTTCAGAACTATATTTTGTATGGCAGCTATACTATTTAGTTGACCGATTTTTATTAAACTTGGTGGAATTAGGTAAAAGCATGAAAAACTTATAAATACGAGGTTTGGACACGTTTGCGTTGAAGACAAAACTGTTTTTCTTACTAAAACTACTTTTTCGACCGATAGTTTCTATGGCAGCTATATGATATAGTCATCCGATCCGGCCTGTATCGACAAATGTATAGTGTTTTGGTACCAAAAAACTTCGCGCAAAGTTTGGTTAAGATAGCTTTAAAACTGACGGAGAAGATAGCATTGAAACAGACGGACGGACAGACATGGCTATATCAACTCAGCTCGTCATGCTGATCAAGAATATATGTATATACTTTGTGATCGGAGATGCTTCCTCCTATGCGTTACAAACATCTGGACAATTTTAATATACCCACTACCAGGGTATACAACTGTGCAATTTTAATGTCAAATGAACACAATTACGCTAGCGCGGCCGACAACCAAATATTTCGAAGTGGGTTATGGATAAACGTAATATTGGCTTACATAAGTTCAATTTACCTTTCCCGATGAAAATTTGATAAAACATAGTCCCAGCAAGCCAAGTTCGGAGCGCTCCAAATAATGTTTCTGAAAAGAACCGATCTTAAAAGCGTTTTTGGAGTAAACAAATACATTTGAGAGTTTTCGGAGCACATTTAGTGCACAGTGCACGGGCTCATAAAAAGCACTTATATGATATAAGTTATATCTGAGCATTTTCGGATCTGGATTGGAGTCAATATGCGTCTGAAAAGAGCCTTTAAGGAGGAGAATCAGTAGCACTTGAAGTGCCTAGAAAAGTAACTTCTATGTGTCATTTATGAGGTTTTTATATGCTTCGTTGGAATGGTGAATGCACTTATATCTGTGTCAGAAAACTTACACATTAAGTGCGACCGTTTTCATAGAAAAAAACGCTCATTTCTGACTCTTTTTTGTAATTAATGACGGCGAACGCTCAAAAAAAGTGTCGGAAAACGCACATATTGCTTGATGTGGTGTTTTTAACCACTTTTACTCGAACTCGACTTACAAAATGTGCAAACGTTTTGTTATAAGTTAGAACTTCTTTTAGCATTCAGAGTTCTTTAAAAGAGTTCCACCTAAAATTTAGGTTCAGTTCAAAAAATTAAGTAATTTTTTCAAATATAGAAATTCCTTGTAATCCGACTGCTATCATACAAGAAATTCTTCAATCCTACGTCTCTCTAGGTCAGATTTATACTAACATTGTCGATAATTAAGCGAATATAGTTCGATCAGGAGAACTTTTGAATGACAACTGCAGAGCAGAAAAGGAATGCAACTATGAAGAATTTAATGTCGATGAAGGTTGTTTATGGGAATCAAAAGTATTTCTTGATTTGACCAATTTACCTCAATAGATTCCCTGGAGGACTCTATAATTACAGTTTTTGTGCTGCACACACTCTAAATTTATTAGTTGACGATTTTTTAGGAAACTTCAGTTTTACATTAGCGTTCGAACAATTTGTAAGAAACTCCGTACTGACAATATATAAAATCTATTGCATATAGAAAAATTGAAAAAACTAGTGCAAGACTGTGTGACGCAATGGAACTTAACCTACAAAATGTGCGAACATTCAGAGTTCTTTAAAAGAGCTGCACCTAAAAACTTCTGTATGGAACGCAGTTCAAATTTGCTGAAGCCAGACTTCTTTAAAGCTGCAGGATTCACAATTACTACCTACCAAGTGTTTTTTATTACGCTTGCTTTTCATTTCGGTCAATTGTTCTAAAATTTTCAGCGAAACATTGTTTATTACTACCTAAGTGTCTCGATAAACGTTCTTCTATTATGAGCTCAGTGCCAATACTGGCTGCAGTGTTCTTAGAACCGAGATTTCAAATTTTGTTAACTTCTACAGACACGCTGAAGCTCCAAAAACAAATTCTTCATGAGAGTTTTCCAAATTCAGCTTTAAATCAAGGCTGCGAACCTGTAAAATTTAGATCAAGGTTCGGTTCGGGGGTTCGAACCCGTTGTAACAGTAACCGATTTTTGCGCTCTACTTTCGGTCAAAATTTAGTTTTTTTTTTTGATCAGGAGAAGTCGAATGAACCTATATGTCTTTATTGTTATCATTCATAGGCCCACTAAAAGGACTTTAGAAGTGCTGAGGTCTGTAAATAATGTTATGGAATGTAGCCTTCCACTTTTTACGTACACAGACGAAAAAACATCAAGGAACGTTTGAACTCAAGATGAGGCAAAAGTTGCAAAAATTGTAATAAACAGTCATGAACATTTAACACATATTGTCTTATTAAAGTTGAGAATATTTCGTTCTTGTTCTGAGTTGACGTCAACTTTATTTCTGAACAGGTTCATTCCCTCTGTGAACAATGTACATAAATGTACGAGATTCGCTTTCCCATTTTCCACATTGATTTATGTTATATTTCCATTGTCGAAATCGCAATATGTATTGGATTTCTAAAACTCATCTGTAATTATCATTTCAACCGATTGCTTTCAATAAAAATATGTTTTCCGGTCATTATATTAAGAACAGTTAGTTCCAAGAGTTCGGTTCAAAAATCGACTTACATAGATTGTTTGAACCGAACCTTTGTTTATGTTTAGCATTGAGTCCTCTGCAAAGTTCGGGTTTTGGTTCGGGAGTGTTAACTGACCGTATTTTGCACATAACTTGAGTATGCGTTTGAGGCGATCCAAAACATTCCTTCAGCAAACCGATACCGGATTCTGAGTACTGGGTATCTCTAGAAGCTACAGAACCAGCTGTCATCAGAACTGTAGGAGACATGAGCCTGTTCATAATTGCGGGGGTAGGAGAGGGCGTAGTATAACTTGAAACTTAGCACGATTTGCTTAAAAGCCCTCCGTAAATATATGTCCCATACATGTCAGACCTCTGATTATCCTAACAACTCAGAGATCTGTTTATCCAGATGGACAGATAGATGAAGAAAGCTATATCGACTTCTTCTGTTGATGCTGTTTAGAATACTAAAGTACTCGTAAACAATAAATGTAACTACGAATAAAAAGAAGATATTTTTATTAAACAATGTTCACTTCAGTACAGAATATAACAAATTTGTTATTTACGGATATAGCGGAGGGGTAACCTACCAGTCGATCTGTCAGCTCTGCCTAAGCTCATAGATAGTTTTTTTTTTTGCTCACTCTCTGGTTCTCTCGGATTTTGTTGTTTTTTGGTCACTCGCTTCACTTGATCTTGCACTCGGCCCACTGCGACGTTCGCTTAAGCAGCGCGACGCTTTTTTTTTTTTTTTTTTGTTACCTTGAGGCAGCGCAGCAAACGCCGCCGCCTGCACTTGTCTTGTCGCCACAGTCTCTCTCTGGCTCTCTCTCACAGTCGGCGGCGGGTTTCTTATTTGATTTTGAACTTCTAAAATGAAGCCAACACCTTTCGAAATAGCCAGTTAGCCAGATAAATGGTTGGCCAGTTTTTTTTTTTTTTTTTTTGTGATGTTTGCTAATAAAATTATTACGACTTGTCCGGCTAATGCTAATGCGTTTTAAGGTCGGTGCTGACCTAATAAAAACATTTTTTTTCATCAGCGCGCGCCTCGCTTACATTTCTCGGCCCATTTAACACATATCCAAGCGGCTAGAGTAGCTAGGATTTGATTTATTTCAAAGTTATTTATTATACAACCAGGCCAAAACAAAATAAACAACAATAGCGTGGGAGAGCGAGAGAGAGAGAGGGTGAGAAAGAGAGCAACAACCAGCTGGCTCCAGCGGAATAGGGATAGGGATAACAACACGGAAGGTTCTTTATTATAGGTTGCTGGTTTACTAGTTAACTGGGCCCAGTTCTCTGCTTCCTGTGGCGCCCACGCACATGGCTAGAGCGAGAGAGAAAGAGAGAGTGAGAGAGAGTGATAAAGAGAGCGTGTGCCAGTGGGTGGGGGCGGGTACTGACACTGACAGTGGAGCAACAGCAGCAGCAGCGACGCGTCGTCATCGGGCTGTATAAGAGCAATAAATAATGCAAAATGAAGAGAGACTGCGAGAGCACATTGCCAATCGCAGCCGCTTTGGGGGGTTGGCTTCGGTTTGTCTACAATTTTTGCACTTAAGAGCAAAAAAAGTGGCTTTGATTTTTGGCTGTTTGGCTTTGCCTTATGTTGAAGTTAAGGGTAATTAAGACTTTGCCAAATGATTTGACAATTTAATTAAAATTTTTGATGTAGAAATGATTTTAAAGACATTTTCAGACATTTTTCCTTCAACTAACTTTGACTTTGAAAAATGTTTTCGTCTTTTATTAATCCAAAAATTTTAACAAAGAATGGGATTGAAACTTTGTATTTTTATTTGCAAAAAGCGAGAGCAAAAAATGTGCTTTTATTTGAACAAGTTAATACTGAAATCGCCACCAGCTGTCGAATAAACCGAACGAACACAGAAATAACCTGCCTAGTGCCACCAATCAATAAGAAAATTTGTCCTAGGGTATAAAAAACCCCATTAAAAATGTTTATATTTGCCATTAAAAGCAACAAAATGGATCACAATTTACAACTTTTGTATTAACCACGCCAGTTGATTAAACACGTTCACTTGCATTGAAAATTTTTAAGACATACTCCAAATATTGGATAACTAGTTTACGACAACTTTTGATCTAAGGTAGAGGTGTCTAGAACCAGCTTACGGCGGCGTAGACATCAATACAGTTGAAGCAAATACTTCGGAAGCAACAACAACCACAAGAAATGGTTAGACAACATCGATTATGGCCTGGTGGCTGTCTGATTATTCCTCCCCAACAACAAAATCTACGCTGAAGACCACCAATTCATATTTATTGTTGAGTTTAGTTATGCAAGAGGCTTGGGGAAGAAGAGGTTGTTGCAATTTACTTTGGCTTGTGCTGTGCGCAAAACATCAACGAATACGGGCTGTGCGCATAGGACTTGGGCACCCCTGATCTAAGGGCTTGCAATGAACCGCTTCACCAGCCATATTGAGGTTATATTTTTAGCTTACATGATCTGAAACAGAGCCACTTCAATTCCTGTGATGTTCAGCAACAATAATGCGCACAAAGTGATAAATATTTTCTGATAGAGTTCGATTTCTGCCCATAAGTCTTGTACCTTAATTTACACAATTTTTCACTTGCCTTAAGGGCAAGGCATACTTAACTAGGTAGCCGAACTCGCTCTCTCGCTCTCTTTGCTTACTTCTTAGATGTCAGTCTGTGAACAACAGTTGCGAGCGACGCATCTCCGCGGACGAATTTTTTGTGTTCTGCTTCTTATTTCGCTCTCTCGCTATCTTTTGTATTTTTATAAGAAGTTGTGAGAGAGCGAGTGCGGCTACCTAGTTAAGTATGCCTTGGGCCATATGCCATGCGTGCATGGCACGCAAAGGCATATTGCGTAAAACAACAACGAATGGGAGACACATAAGTATGCCTTGCTTAAGGGCTGGTCTCACATAACATTAATTAATATAAGAAATATATTCAATAGCATTCAGCTTAAAAAACAGTTCGAAAGTGTGTAGATTTGCAATTGGACTCGGTAGTTAGCTAAATATACGTTTTGAAATCCAAAAAAAAAAATAACATAAGATTTGATCTTAGTATCATAAGAGCTTCTAATTATCCGTCTTCAATTGCCAACTATTAAATCTTTGCAATAATCTAAACTCTTTAATTTTTTTCGAAAAATTCCCAATTTTTGGTCCGTTTGATCTACACTTCCTATTTACCCGTCGGTTTACCCGTCTTCATTTTTTTAAATCGATTGACCGACACCTGCTTACCCGTCCGATTTGTTTCTTAATCGCAACTTACTTCTGTACTAGGGTCTGCTAGCACTACTTTAAATTTATTATGTCTTATATAATATAAAAAAAAGGTTCATTTCGTCTATTTTATCTGACATACTTGTGGTTGAACTCATTTAAAAATCAGCTAAATTAACAACTTAATTAGACTAGTTAGTTATTAGAATTCGTTAGCAATTCTATAGAAACTTATTGAATTTAGTTGCTGCATTATATCTGGGTCGCAAAAATCGTTCCCGCGTGTGCCTTTGTCAGAAATAGAGGTACCAAAACAACCTTTAACAGCGGTCACTTGGTTGTGAGAGGAAGGAGAAACATATTTTTGTTTTTTTTTTCCTCTCTGGTCTGCCTGCAACCGTTTGGCAAAATTCACGCATTCAAATGGTCTTCTTCGTATCTATGCATCGGTGTGTGATGCTCGGCTAACAATATAAATGTATGCGATGAATTATATGCGCTCTCTCGTTCGCTCTCGCATTGACTCTCTCTCTGCTTATGTTAAACTCTTCAGCAGTGTTGCCAACTTTTGCCGAGAAAAAAAATCCGTTTGCGGCGGGACGGAGAGGAAAAAAAGCTATATTTTTCAACAAAAAATCTGAAAAACAAGCGCATGGACTTTCTTATTATTAATGCAATTATATATTTAAAACAGCGATGGTCACAAGAACCCCCTGGGGGGCGAAAACATTTCGCTATTTACACAAATACGAGCCGAACGCATGCCGAAGCTGAGGAGAAGAGAGCAAAAAGCCTTTCAGTCGCTGGCTAGCCTTTGATCTGACAGCATCAAGTTTACGGCGATTTTTTTTTTTCACACAGTAATACACTCTCACTTTTTGGGCTTGCTCTCGTTGACCAACGCTGATTTAAAACATCATCAGAGTGATGAAGTTCCTCGTCCTCATTCTTTGTCGTAGGCCTCAGTTGTGCCTATTAGCTTTGAGTTACAAGGAAGGACCTTATAATCGACGTAGCATTTCGCATGTCGACGTAACCCGTATCTGTACGACTGTAAATAACTACACATATAATATTTTTAATGTAATATTCTAGTTTCAGTTTCACTAATATTTAATTTTAATTTTATAAATAATATTGAGTTGAGAGTGCTCACCTTCATTAGATTTGCTGAGTTCTGATTTAGTATAAAATTTACCTGACTCAGCGTTGGACCATGACAAGAACGACATCTGAATCTCAAACAAGACAACCTCAAAAAATTTTTGATTACCTTCAGAGCTTTTGAAAGCGATTACTTTACCCCAAAACTTTAGTTTCATCGTTCAATATATTGACCCTTAATTTTCCAACATCTTCTACGAAAAGAACTTTCAAAATTGTAACAATGCTTTGTTTTTTTTTGGTCGTAGAATGTTGTCAACCGAAAATATGTCAATTTGTTGAAAAATGCTAAGATTGTCAGGTACGTCTGCTCTAATGTCAAAATTCTTTTGAGATTTTTACTTTACTTCTCGTTTCTGCTTGTTAAAGCTGACAGTTGTTGTGAAAACTGCGTATTGGGCTTAAACTGAAATCAATTAAATTGCTTAATACAATGAATTTTGTGAAAATCCAAAAAGTAAATCTGTGCCTGAGCTTTAGTTGATTTATAAGTTTAACATAGAAATTTGTGCAATTCTTGCAATTGACTCGAAAATATAAATAATGCCGAAAAAAAGCGGAAATCATTTTTAAAAAAGCCAGAAATCCCGCTTCCCGCTGTTTCAAAATTTTTCCCGCAATACGGTTTTAAAAAAAGCTAGATATGACGGGAAAATAGCTGATTTGGCAACACTGCTCTTCAGTCTGCAACCTTTTCAAATAACATTTTGACAGTTTAGTCTTCGAAAAGCGCGCAATTTTAGACCAATTGACTGAGTTGGGCCTGTTATTCGATTGCTGTCAGACCGATCAGTGCAGTATGTTCAACCACAGCCACATAACAGTGAGCGCGATAACAGAACACATTCGGTTGAGGGAAGCCCGAGCCCGATTTTTCTTTGGTTTTTCGGTCAGTGACGTGAGCAGAGCGAACTGAAAAAAGGGTTGAGAGTTATTTACGAGCCATGGTTTTTAATTTCAATCTTACAGCTTAGACAAATGGCATAAAGATAGTCGAAAACTAAACTTTTATTCAGCAATTTGTATGTTGCCTTTTCAGTCAGTTCGATACAATTTCATTTAGCCTATTTCAGACATTTTCCTGCACAAATAATTTCTCATTAGCCAAACTAAGGTCTTAACCAAAAATTTTTCATATCCAGCTGAGTTAAAGCTGGCAGCATATTAAGGGTAGAACTCCAAACGATAGAAGGGTGCAACTGTTTTCAAATACTGAATGTGTTCACTGAACTTCAATAGTGGGCTGTATTTTAAATTTTTCTGTCCTCTCCTTTTGAACAGAACTGTTATAACGCTGTCAAACATATTTTAGAATTTTCTGTAAGAACCAAATCGACAATTTGTAGGACCCAAACGACATACAGTGTAAGATTTTGCTCATCTAGGGGGACTTAAATCAATTGCAGTCGTAGTTTAAAAGATATCGACTTGAAATTTGAAATTGGAGTTTTTTTTTGGTCATACGGAGGTATATTTCTAAGATGAACAACATCTGACAAAAACTAGTACCACCACAGAACACGATTTTTATATGGGAGCTATACGATATAGTCACTCGATTTGGATAAAACTTTGTAGAATTGTGTGAAAGCATATAAATCTAATAATTGCTTAGTTTCGTGAGGCTATCGCTGAAAACAAAAAAGTTTTTCTCACTAGAACTAGTTTTTGTTCCGATCGCTTCTATGGCAGCTATACCATATAGTCGTCTGATTTTGATAAATCTTTGTAGAAGCATGTGAAAGCATATAATATTAATTAATAACATATTTGAGAGCGATTGCATTGAAAACAAAATAGTTTTTCCTACTAAGACTTTTTTTCAGACCTAACTTTTGTATGGCAGCTATACTATATAGTTGTCCGATTTTCATCAAAGTTGGTGGAATCATGTGAAAGCATAGAAAACTGATAAATAAGAGGTTTGGGGACGCTACCATTGAAAACAAAACACTTTTTCTCACAAAAACTAGTTTTCCGACCGATCGTTCCTATGGCAGCTATATTCTATAGTCATCGGATCAGGCGTACATGAATTTTAAGACTTCGTGCAAAGTTTGTTAAAGATAAACATGAGAGTTACACATGATTTTGTTTGGAATTTGCTTTTTCAATAAAATGAAAAACTCAAAATGGCGGAACATACAAGTTGGAGTCTATAAAAGCAACAAGATTTTTTCCAATTTGCCTAGTTTTTAGGTGTTTATAAAAAAAATTATATAAAATGTTCCAGTAAAGGTATTAAAAGCCGGTATTAAAAATGTTGCAGTTCAATTATTCAAGATTAAGAATGGCTTTTAAAAAAAATCATTCAATTTGAAGCACTTTGTGTTTTGACACAAGACTGGCAAATCTTATGGGTGTATTCCTAGTTTATATGTATATAGAGACTCTGCCGGTAAGTGTATCGAAACTTTGTTGCTTTCCTTATTTTCCGCTTACATTGTTGTTGTCATTAAGTGGGTGGCTTGCTTTGCGTGCGTGAGTGTATGTGTGTGGATGGGTGGGTGGTTGGCAGTCGCCCCACATTTGCATGCCGCCGCCGCTCTGCTAAAATGGAATCTCTTGTTTTCTGCCACTCTCGCTCTTGCTCTCTTGATTCCTAGCACATAGCAGCACATAACGGTCCTTGTATAGGGATAGGAGCTAACCTATATAATTTTTTGATTTTTTTTCCGTTTCTAACAACAAGCTTGCTGCTGCTGCTGCTGCTGTTTGGCAGTTGAAGGTTCTTTTTTCATTTTGTGTTTGTACAATTTTAAACCATTTTTTGTATTTTTTGGCGACGACTTGCCCGAGAAGCGAGCAGCAGCGAGCAGCATTCATTCGCTTGTCGCTGGCAGAGCCGAGGAAGCTTTGGCTGCCTTTGAATTTAATGTTAAGTATACGCATCAGTGAACTCAATTTAATTATCATGATTGTTTTTCTCGCTGTCTTTGCTGCTGCTGCTGCTGTTGATGAAATTTGAATTTTCCAACTTCACACACACACGTTTTCAAATTGGACTCCCAATTGGCATTGTTTGTTCTCACTGACCAATTTTCCAACGTGTTTTTTTTTTTGGCTTATGTAACTTGAACAGAAATGAGCACAACAACGTCAAGTTGATAAAAGCGTTGGCCATAATTACGATGAGCGTACGCGATTCGCCCTTCGCCCATTTTTTATCAGTGGCGTTATTTATGCGCCCTCCTTCCCACCCACATGCGTGTGTGTGTGTGTGTCTGTGTGTGTGAGCATTTGAAGTGCAGCCTAGCGCAAAGTGAAGAAACGTACAACAACAACAACAACAGCGCATGCAAAGGCTGTTGAGTGAGTGACTGACTGTTGTTGTTGTTGCCGTATCCAAAAACCCAAACGAAAAGCAATTAAGTTGCCATGGATCATTGCACAATAAGCAAAGAATATAAAAAAAATAGAAAAAAAAAAAAAAATAAACTCACAACAACAACAACAGCTGAAGCGGGAGCAGCATAACATAACTGTGTTTGCTTGGCCAGGCATAGCGCACTGAGAGAGTTGCTGACGGCGCTGTCACCGGTGCTGCTGCTGCTACTGCTGCTGCCTTGCACAGCGGAGCAAACTATCACAGTTCTAGACGAAATTGATATTAAGCCAATTGAGTGCATAATTAATTAATTAATTAATTTGGATTCCATTTGCCTCTTGGAAAGCACCAAAATCTAAAGGAAGGGCGCCAAAAACCACAAAAAATGTTTTGTTTTAATTTTTCTACTCGAAATCTACTCGAAATCAGCGAAAATGAGAAGACTAAGCTAACTTAGTCTGTGCCGAAGTTTTTATACCCTTGCAAATGCTGATTTTTAAATATCAGATGTTAAGAAAGCTAAAATTAAAACTAAATATATTTCTTACGTTTCAGCCAGTTTAAGAACAATCATTTTTTTTCTCACTAAGACCAATTTTTCGACCGATCGGTCCTATGGCAGCCTTAAGATATAGTCTTCCGATTTCAATCAAATTTTGCGAATCGTTTTGAAAGCATATAAAGTTAGTCATCAGCGAGTTTAGAGACGCTAACATTGAAATCAAAAAAGTTTTTCTCACTAGAAACCATTTTCCGACCGATGTTTCCTATGTCAGCTATAAGATATAGTCATCCGATCTTGACCAAAATTTGCAAATCAGTTTGAAAGCATAAAATATTAATAATGGCCGAGCTTGAGGACGCTAACATTGAAAACAGAAAAGTTTTTCTCACTAAGACCCATTTTTCGACCGATCGGTCCTATGGCAGCTATAAGATATAGTCATCCAATCCAGTCGGTTCTGACATTTTAGTAGCGTGCAGTAAAAAAAAGATTCTGTGCAAAATTTCAGCTCGATAGCTTTAAAACTGAGACTAGTTTGCGTAGAAACAGCTGGTCGCCCTGATCAAGAATATATATAGTTTATGGGGTCGGAAATGAATATTTCTATGCGTTGCAAACTTCTGGGCAAAATTATAATACCCTTTTCAAGGGTATAATGAACTTAATTTTTGTTGGTTACACAAATGTTATTAAGTTGCAAATATGCAGAATTGATCCTGTGTTTAAAAATTGTGCTGCCTGCCTTTGACAGCTGTTAAATCCAGGGCTGCAAATCGGTTTTGTACTGAACCGGTTTAAAACCGGAATTCCTGCTTTCATTTTACTGTCAACCGAACCCTAAACCGAACCTAAGCTCTCTTCAGAACTGGTGCTCGGTTAATAGGCTTCCTCTTAATCTCAGCAAGTGCAAATGTATGACCCACGGTTGCCACACTTGGTGTTTTTGCACCAAATATGGTGTTTTTTTTTTCCTGTTGGTGCACTGGTACTTTTCTTATTGGAATTGGCTCTTTTGCATGGAGCCCGAAAAAGACGTAGAAATTAAAAGAGTTTCAAAAATTCTGCGAAGTAAGACCACACATAATTTTGGGAATTGCCATGACAAAAAGAGCGAGCTTGCTTGAGCAGTGGGATGTTCCTAAAATATTTTCCTTGGCTCAGGTTCTAGACGTCTACAATTAAAGCCAATATAAATAGTCAATTTAATGAATAAACCAGAAATCAAAAGTTATTTAAATTGTATTCTTGAAATTATTAAAGATTTGAATACGGAATTTTAATCAGATCGAGACTAGAATCTACTTTAAAGAGACGCCAAAATTTGACTATATTTAGAAAATTAAAGGGTTGGTAGTGATTCTAGATTATTTACATCTGCTAAACACGAATCTGTATTCGGAAAGGGCGCGTTAGCTGTTTAGGCGCGTTTAGTTTGGAGTCTGATATTTTATTTTGTCTTTGAACTCTTCAACTTTCAAATAAAGTATCTCAAACAATTTGACGATTTTTTTAAGCGAAGATTTACCATTTTGAATACATGTCTGTCTAACAAGCTACAAAGTAAATTCAATGTTTATCTGGCAAATTGCTGCAATATAGGAGAAGCGAAATCGACCCTTAATGAATATGTGAAAAAAGTATTTGGTCGTAAAGTGGAAAATTATTACAGATTGGAAGCGTTATTTCTTTAAGTATCTCGTACAAGTCTTTTTGATAAGATCAAGATGTTATTTTAGTATTTTGACAAACAGACCAATTTTTATTCAGTCTTCTTAAGACTTACGTTGTTTTACCGTTTTATCTTTGTAACCAATCGATTGTTTTGAAATTCGGACACAATATAGAATTAAATCTGAGATGGCTTCCTCAATATTAAAATCTCAATTTTAACATTTTATTGCCACAGTAACTAATTAATACATGAAATCTTTTTTGGGTTTTTTTTGTACGTTTAATAATACTCAAGAAATGAAATGAATGTATAATTTAACGATTTTGTGAAAGAGATATTTTTTGTTTTATTAAAGAAAAATATAACATGAATAAGGGGAAGAAAAATGTTTGCCTCTTTTTTAATGGAAATGGCTCTTTTTTGAAATGTTTTTGGTGTAATTTAATTTTTTCAAGTGGCAACCGTGGTATGACCTTTAGTCGTATTCAACCATATGAGTTTGATTATATGGTGTCATATTTCCAATCTAATTGCAACATTTTTTTTAACGATGTTATTCTGCATCGCCAACAAATTTGGTCACTACTTATCCTTATTCAGCGGCAAATTCCAACTGCATTGTATGCCCTGTAGTAGATGCAGATAGCGTTTTTTTCAGCTTACGATTTATCAAGTCGTCTTTCAGTCCCCGGACCTGTCAAAGTGCCCAGCTGTGTGTTAAAACTTTGTGCCGAGTCTTTATGTGTGCCGCTTGCAAAACTTTTCAACTTAACAGTTCAACTGGGAGATTTCCCAAGTCTTTGGAAGGAATCCTATATTATTCCTATTCATAAGAAGGGTCCAAAGTCAATTATATCGAACTACAGGTGTGTATCGAACAACAACATTATTGTCGCTCGGTAATATTCAAATCTCAGCTTGGTTTCATGAACGAATTTACTGGAATTTACTACTCTGGTACACAATGGATTTGTTCATAAGCGGCAAACTGATGTAGTTTATACTGATTTCAGCAAGGCTTTTGATTCCGTAAATCAATAGCTCTTAGTACAAAAATTGAGTTTGCTCGGCTTTCCTCCACTCCTCCTCAACTGGATCAAGTCATATCTAAGCGATCGATCTCAACGAGTTCGTTTCAAATCTATACTATCCAGCTCCATTAATGTACTATCTAGGGTTCCCCAAGGTAGTCATTTAGGCCCCCTACTGTTGAACCTATTCATAAACCCCACCGGTTTAATCCCATTCGCATGCATTGATGTATGCCGATAATCTAAAACTTTGTTTGTCGTATAATGACCCGACGTCTCCTCTCCTCCTCCAATCCGATTTAGGCTCTCTTCACTCCTGGTGCTCGGTTAACAGGCTTCCTCTTAATCGCAGCAAGTGTAAATGTATGACCTTTAGTCGTATTCAACCATATGAGTTTGATTATATGATTGATACCATCCCATTGGAACGAATTGATTAAGTGGATGATTTGGGTGTACAATTTGTACCCAAGTTATGTTTTAATAGTCATATAGCGGACATCGCAAACAAGGCAATGGGAGTTCTCGGGTTCGTTAAGCGTTAGGAATTTAATGAACCCTACGTATGTTTGCCTGGTAAGACCAATCCTTGAATATGGGTCGTGTGTCTGGTCTCCATACTATCAAAAATATCAAGATCTACTGAAATCGGTTCAGAAGCAGTTCTTAATATTCGCTCTCCAAGGCTTAAACTGGGATCCTTCCACACATCTTACTCCTTACGAGGACAGATTATGCTTAATCAACCTGCCTTCTCTTAAGAACCGCAGAACTTGCCATGGTATCCTTTTTATTCATAAACTCCTGTCAGGAGTAATCGACTGTATCGCTTTGTTATCTAATATAAGTCTTGCTGTCCCACTACTTGAAATTTGTATCCTATTTATCTACAGCCTTACCTAACAAACTATGCTCATCATGAACCCTTCCGAAACCTTTGTTTAAACTATAACTTGCATTATCATACTTTCTCATCTCATTCCTCCTTTTTTGTAATAAAAGATAATTTATTGTCGTTCCTTAGTAGGCCCTTGTTAAACTATATACTAAATAAATAATTAAATAATAATTACTATACCCTCAAAAATCTGACCTACTGCCTACCGACTTGTTCTGTTTATTGGTTGGTATTGTGCGTCTGAGTCTCAAAATCGCCAGACAAGTATAAAATCGGGTGACATGTCATTAGGCACACGCACATAAAGCCCATATGAAAATTTGTCGTAGTTGAAATCGAAATATCACTCAGATCAGTCCGCATAGAGTTCGATCATAATGCTCAAATTTTTTCCGACATAAGGCCCATATGAAAATTTAAGTTCACCAAAAATCTATCTAACTTTAAACAATGAAAATGGTGGTTTCTGGAAGAAAGCAGACGACAGAGAGTAATAGATATGTCGAGAAAGAACAGAAACGTCCATGAAAACTATCTGGTGGTATCGGCTTCTATGAAATTACTCCAGCGCAGCTCTTCCTACTACAATTGGTGATATGGCATCAAGCAAAATCGACCACAGGCTCGTGAATAAATCTTGGGTTGACTTGTGGATCGCCTCACAAGATATGCAGTTTTATCAACGCGAAATCTTATTCAATCAGAAAATGGGAATTTGAGACTCGATATGGGCAGTATCTTCAATATAGAATAGTGTAACCAATTTTCAAAATAATGCCTAGTTTGCATAAAAAATATCGGGAATACAGTGAATATGTGCGTAAATTAAAAATGGGTGTAATTATTGAGTAGTGTTGCCCCTACCGCCATAGGCATATTTAAGAACTTTTCTTCGAAGTTTTAGCGGTACATTTTAATTGCTACATTTCACTTAAAAACGCTCATAATAGTTGCGGCTCACAGAAATAAAAGAGTGTTTCGGATTATATGTAAACAAACAACCGCCAACCATGGTTCTCCAATTCGCGTTATTATTAGACTTTGGTTATGCTTATAAGAAAATATCCTTCATGGTGAGTTATTCGCGTTTTTTTAGCCAACATAAGATGCATATATGGGTTTTTATAAGACGGAATATCACTAAATGGCAACTAAATTTAAGCCTCAGTCTTATGTTACATTCTTTACGTGGTGTATGTATATGTTATCAAATAATTCAAATCCAAATACGGACGCCCATAGGCTTTATGCCCGGACAAGTACGGATTCTACTTGAAAATCAATCGAATTACATACTACGTTTTTACGCACGTCTTATTTGCAAATAACAAAGTCGCGGTACTTTTTGCCCACAGTAGTATAAGGAGTTGATGTCTCAAAGATACAGTATATTTGGCAAAGTTACAGCCTGTTTATGACGAAAATTCATATTTCACTTTATGGGAGGAAAACTAGATTCCCACTGAAAATTTGTGTGGGAACTGTAAAAAGTCTACCTGATTCAACGTAGAATTTATCATATACAGGATAACATATAACAATTTATGCTGAATCAAGTAGACTCTTTATAGTTCCTATACAGATTTAGAGTGACAATCTAGTTTTACTCCCATAAAATATATGTATTTTCAGTTTAAAAAGGCTATAGCTCTGCCATCAAATTGACAAATTGACATTTCTCTGCTTTTTTTTTGCTTCTTCAGTAGCAGTAGAAAGCAACGCTGCTGCAACATATGTCTAGAAGGCATAAATCATCTATATATAATATAAAACTCTGGCAGATATGACGATGAAAAAATTGGAAATAATCTTGATCTGTCTGCAAGTATATACATACTATTGTGGGCAAAAAATACCAGGAAATTTGAATTTAAATATATTGGGATTCCGATAGCGACAAATGATATTATTTTTAAGCTGGCAACGCTGTCACTGACATCTGTGCAAAATTACACGTCAAATTATTCATTAGTGTTTGAGATACGCGTCCTTTTGTAAACAGCCGAGGCACGGCCAGGACGGCCCTCAAAATTAACTGATTAGCTACACTTCAACAAAATCAAAGAATTGATGCTCCAAAAACGTGGATTGAAAGTCCGAGACCTTACTTGGATCCCGCAAGGGGCATCATGACTGGTTTGACAACCCCAGCCGGTACTCTCTATACCAAACTTGTCGGGGTTAAAATGAGGAGAAGCCCACCGAGCTTTAATCGGTACCACCGGATAAGCAATAGCCTTAGGCTGCTCACATTGAGTTGGCCGCCTAGAGGCAGATTGTGTTGGCTGTTCGACGAATAGTGTTCGTTGATACCCACATCGCGGGTAGAGTCTCAAAATGAGTCTCTACGTGGAGTTGCGTATCAACCTGTGACCCAAAGATCAGCAGAGATCACTTCGGTCTTCTGGGGGCGCCAGTCTGGAGTCACCACCCAGACTCACTGTATTTCTATTTGTAAAGATTTCTTGACTTACAAACAAAAATAGTATAAGGAGTTGATGTCTCATACATACATGTCGAACCTCTATCTCATACCATCTCTGAGCTCAGTTGGTTTATATGGTAGAAGTTTTTGCAATGTATTTCGTTTATCTACAAGTTTTTATTTAAAAAAAAAAAATATTTTGAGCTGATCCAAGTGGGCTGTAAAATTTTAAATTTTTTACTTGACAAACTGATGTCAGATTACGGCATTCAGTGCTTGGCAGTCAAAGGGACAAGTTCTCTGGTGGCAGCATTTTATTTTGTTTGTGCACTTTGTGCCTCCTTTACTTTCTTTTGATTTTTCTTTTTATTGAAATTGTTACACTCCCCCTATTTGATCCGTTGTGTAGATGACGAAGCGTTGCAATATGGTATTTTGTTTTTTTTTTCAGTTGTATATTATATGATGACCAAAACCAAGAGATTTTTTAATTTACTTGTATAAGATTCTTATTTAACATTTCAAAGATATAAATTTATAACTTGTTTTTTTTTTCTTCATTGTAAACATTTGCACTTTCGTCGTTTTGGCTTTCTCTTTGGCCTTTGGCCTTTTTTATATAATAATTATTATAAATGTTGTAATAACTTTAGTAGTCAATATTGTATCCATTATTCATTATAACTAAATTCAGTCGAGATGGCATTGGAATCAACTAGCGATTCTTCAATTGCCAATCAAAGCTGCCTAGCCGTCTTAAACTGTCTCCCATTCTTCAAAACTTTGGCAGAAAGGAGCCCCCAGAGTTTTTCATTGGGATTCAGGTCCGGACTTAATGTTGGCCAGTTCAGTTAAGTTATTTTTCTTTTTGTAAAGAAGCGTTTAGTTACCCGTGCGCAATATATTGTCCTGTTGAAAAGTCCATTCATTGCCATACAAATTTCCAGCAAACTCTATTAAGTCGACACATTTCTGCATTCATTCTGATTGAGATGAAGCATATTGTACTCGTGCCATACCTCGCTTGAAACAGGATCCCCCGATCCTGGCGCATATCTCAATATTTTTCTCAGCTGTCAGGGCCATCTAAGTTAAACTTTGTTTCGTCACTAAAGATGACATACGGACACGGAAACCGACTCGAAATTTGGAACAGGACCGGTACAAAATCGGTAATTGTTAGCAAACTGCATGTTATCCTTCATGTGCCGTTTTGGTTTAGGCACCATCGAGGTATGCTTAAGGGTGGAGCCTGCTTTAGAAGCTTCCAAAAATCGATTTTCCGAGGATTTTTTTTGGAAGTAAAGAAATATTCGATTGAAACGAAACTTTGAGGTTTTATTGTTATATATTTCAACAGTCTTCTCAAATTTTTTCATTAAAATATATGTCATATTATGCCTGGTACAAGCATCTCGCCGAGGCGCCTCGAGTGTGCATGTGTCGTTCGGCGGAAAAGATGCAGGTCGCAATTTCCATCTGAAACAAAAAAACCCAACAAATTTTCTATTTTCAATAGTATAGCTTCTAGTTAAACCAAGAAAATTGAACAAAAAGTGAGAAATTCAAAAATTTTTGGGTTAATCATAATTTTCTTAAGGTTTTTTAGGTTCAACTAAAAGAGAATTTAATCCCGAATACAATAATTTTTGTCTCGTTTCGATAGGACGTTTAATTTTTTCCCTATCTTTCCCGCCAATTAGGAAAAATCGTAAAAAAACCGAGAAATCGCACGTCAAAATTTTCGTATATAAAAAATCGTATATAAAAAATCTCGACGCTTGCTCACTATTTCTCCTGTAACTTTAAAAATATTTTGAATTTGCTTCTGAAATTTTAGGGACACATTCTTGGAAAGTTTGGGTGGACATTTATGCAAAAAAAAAAAATGCGATTTTTGGAAGCTTCTAAAGCAGGCTCCCCCCGGAGTCGGTTTTCATGTATAATATGGACTATTCGACTCACTGTTAATTGACACTCATTGAATCAACCACAGAAAGACGTTGTATCTGGCGTTTGCTGCGGGTATCTATTACTATTACACTGCAAATAACAATTTTGTGAGTGACAAATTATTGCGTATAAACGCTGAGTTAATTCGTTATTTGCAATTACTGATTACTGACTTATTTGCGCTGCCACTCTTTTCAGTGATTTTGCTGTTTTCAACAATATGTGATGGCTCCGATATATTGTAATTTGACATTCATATCGACTGCAGGCAAAGGAGAAAGGGAAAAACAAGTGGTTAGCAATTGGACCAAGGCGGATACTCTAACGAATGCTTTTTGGACTAATGAAAGAAAATATAGGTCCAAGAAACTGCTTGATGCGAAAATCAGGGGCATCACTAAAAAAATAGACTTGATTTACGCTATGGTATTTAGCGTATAAACAGTGAGTTAGTTATTTGAGCAAATTATTTCTTAATTTGTCAAATAGCTGGCGTATCAAGGATCGTATTGGAATAGTAGGCTTGAAAATCAAGGGAATGCTACTAGATTTGTTGGAATTCAAGAAACACTTTGTGTAAATCTCGTCTTACAGTTTACGTCTGGTCATTTCCCGTCTAGTACGGCCGACCCACGCTGTATCAACGTTCCGTCGACGATAAGTTCTATTTGCAAATAGCAGACGTATAAACGTAGTAACAGAAACCGAAGGCATATTCGAAACTGAAAGTGAAAAGCTCTCTCAGGCTAAATGGGTACACACACATACACAAACTTTTCGGACAGCACAGCTGTTATTGTTGGGGTGGGATTTTTGCATTGGAATTCCCTACCAGTTATAGCACTTCCAGCATTAGAAGGTAGCTGCTGAATTGCCGTTCATGGGTATAGACTTGATTGAAGAGACTTCAATAGCGACCAGCCTCCATTGTAATGTTGTTTGTGTCCTATTTTTACAGTTGTATGCAAACTAATGACCTCGAGCCGGCTAGAACTTGCTTTCTTGCTTTGTTTGATAAGCAAATAGGTCGTTAGAAAACTAGCATGGAGTTCTTGTGAGATGCTTCTTTTATTCGGGTCAAAATGAGTTTAAACATCGATCTAAAGTCAATCCCATGTCATTTTTGATGCAATCATTTTTCGGATTGGATGTAGTTCGGGTACACTTGCACCAAGCCGACTTCGAGATCAAAACAAGTATATCAAGCTTAAATCAATATTGGACCTTCTTGATTGGATCCGACTGAGGGATCAAATCGAGCTCATTTTGATTCAATCTTTTTTGCGGATTGAATTTAGTTCGAGTATTGAGCTCAATTTTATCTCGGGTATTCTTGCACTAAGCCGACTTTGAGATCAACTTGTACTTGTACTTCTTGTACTTGGTTTGAGAAAATCCGTGCTTGGCCAACATCTGACATCGTTTGGGATTGATTTTAACCCGTATATCTCGGAGTTTTTCTCTGTGTAATAATAATAGCGTTGAACACGCCCTCACAGCTTTGTTTTTCATTCACAACCCACTTTGTGTGCAGCAACTACTGAGAGGAAAGCGCAATCGGTTAAAGGATTCAGTCATCCGATTTTTACCAAATTTAGCAAATCTGTTAAGAAGCATTTAAAATTATTAATCACCGAATTTGGGGACGCTAACATTAAAAACAAAAAGGGTTTTCTCACTTAAGCCCATTTTCCAAGCGATCGTTCCTATGGCAGCTATTAGATATACCACCTGATCATATTAATAGGTACACACATCAACTCTGACTTTAAGGTAACAGAAAACAGTTTTATTCATTGTTTCAAACTTAAAATTTGTTCTCATTGGTTCTTAAACTATTTGTTTTTAATAAAATAATCTTAATTGTAACATAGAATAATAATATAACATAAAAGAGATCATTTTGTGTTTCAGATACGTTTTCAGTGTGATCATAATAATAGGTACACTTCATGTGTTGGTAAGAAAAAAAAAAATTTTAATTTCCATATTGTGTGCTTTTTTTTAGGTAAATTAGTATTTCCTAACTTAGTATCCAGTGTATCCACCTCTATTTCATTAATTTGGCGATGGCTCGTAAAGATTTGCCTTCTTTTCTCAGACTAAGAACCAATCGAGCTTCTTCTTTAGTACAATGAGAATTTCGACCCATTTTTTCAAAAAAAAAATAATTATTTAATTCTCTGTATTGACAGGAGCTATACTTAATTTACCTTTAGTTACCAAAAGATCACTGATTACAAAATTATTCACTTGATACTTGTGAGAATCGGAGACTGTACCTATTATTATGATCAGGCGAAATGTGTGGTGGACTCGCAATTTATAGAAAAGCTTTGATATACGGGGCAGCCCCTCTTTCAACTCTTTGCCAGACATTGACAACAACAAAAAACCAAAAATTTAAAAGTTGTCAACACTAAAAGTACGAAAAAACCATCTATAATTAAAAAATTCCGGTGTGTACCTATTAATATGATCAGGTGTGTAGTCATCCAATCTGGGCGGTTCCGACACATTAGTCCAGCGAGTACCTAACCTGAACTTTTAAGAAATTGGAAGAAATTTCCGGCTTGAAACCAGCGGGTTTCTTAACCCGCACTTGGATTAAAACTCTTCAGAAGCAGCTCTATTTCTTTGCTCTTCAAGGTCCTTATAGGCAAAGATACCGTCAGATTAATAATTTTACCTTGTGAAGTTGCCTACACAGAAAAAAAAAAGATTCATTTGGGATAAATACTTTTCCCATATGCATTTTTCATGTGACTTGGACGATTTTAAGCTCCATTTGATGAAAATCTAAGATCAAAATCATATTATACATAAATATCCTTTTTACGATATTTGAACTATCCAGTTCAAATGGAAGTTATATCCATTTGTTCTGTGTACTTGTTAGGCAACCCTCGTAGAGAAATGGACCATCTTCAATTTGTTGATACTTGGCCAACTTTTATAACATATTTGCAAATTGAATGGCAAATATAAATTTAATAAATCATTTTGATTTTATGACTTTGAAAACACGGTACAAAAGTTGCGGCAGCGGCTGCAGCTGCGTCGCTCTAATCGGTGCTGCTGCTGCTGCTGCCGCTGTTGTAGGGAGAGTTTTGGGGGTTTGGCATTGCCTGTTTAATAAATAGGCCAAATATGTAATATGGCTAAAATGTGTGTTTATTGTAATCTTTTTCACACTCGCACACATGCAAGCACAACACCCACACACACACACACACACCCACACATACCTACTACTCATACGCACGTGCATTATTGCATCCCTTGTATAAGTACATGATGGATGGATGGATGAAAACGTTTCTTCTATCAGCTTGGCCCCCAAAGAGCAAGCGCAGCCCCAGAGAGTAGCGCATTCGCTAAGCTCTCTTTTTCGCTCTCTCTCTCTCTCTCTCTGTCGCTGGCAAACTGCGCTGCCAGCAGCAGCAGCTGCTGATGGCCGTGTGGGGGCCCCAAGTTGTTTGGCGCTCGCTGCTTGGCGCTGAGTCGTTGTTCTACCGTCGTTGTGATTGCAACACTGCTCGATTTCAGAATTTTCAGTGCTTGCTACGGATAAAAAGAAAACCAAAAATATATATAAAAAACTCTCAGCGTTGTCGTCGTAGTCGTCGTTTGCTTGTCGCGCGCGCGTTAAAAAATTTTCACGTTTTTCTGTGTTAAAAGAAAAATAAAGTTCTACAAACAAAGTCGACAGAGTCAGCCTGCATTTTGTGTTTGTATGTTAGACAGCATTTCATGTGTGTGTGCGTGTGTGTGTGTGTGTGTGTGCCAGTTTTTCATGCGTTCTGCTGCAGCAACAACATCAACAACAACAACAAACAGTTACCACATAGCCTCTCTCTCTTAGCCACTGCTCGCGCCGCCAGTTTAAAAATATAAACTGCGTTTTTTTCGCCAAAAAGGCCATAAAAAAAAAAAAAAACATTTTTATACCCAAGTGTTGGTCGCAGACAAAAGTCAACGACAACAACTATTTCGGCCACAAAGTTGATGTTGAGACACAATAAAAAAAAAATATGTATATATATATATATATGGAAAATTGTGTGTGAACGTACTTGATTTTGGGCTCACAGAGTTCTTGGTTGTTGCTGTTGGTTTTCGCCAGAAAAACACATTACAACACACACACACACACACGCAGAGAAAAGGAGAACATTTTTATGCGTGACACACTAAAAAAAGTTGCTGTTGCTTTTGCTGTTTTATGTTGTAACGGCCGAGTCAGGATTGAAACAATTTTTGTGTATACCAACTACTATAAACCACCCACACTCCCCCGACCCCGACCCCACCTCCTACCCCATCCCACCCACCACACACCGCTCAGAAAATAGTCACAGTCATATCGACGACTCTCTCTCGTCCTCAACGCAGTCGTCATCGGCATCCTTGTCCCTTGTGTGTAGCCTTTTCGCACACGTTGCGTATACGTAATATGCTGCCCCCGCTATAACCACCCACCCACCACCCACTTTTAACTCGGCGCTTGAAAATTTGTTTATACAAATATTTCCTGGTTGGCCTTTTGACGAGCGTATAAAAAAACCGTCACACACACACACACACACCCCCATCCCCCATCCCCCTCAAGTGGAAAAATTCATTTCCAAGTGATAAAAAGGAAAAATTATACAAAATAAATATTTAAACGCACGCGTTACCATACAAAAAAAGGTGCTAAATTTATATTTTTAGACAATTTGTTAAGTTTCCAACTAAAAAAAAAAAGAAGAGATAATTTAAAAAAATCAAAAAAAGTTTGCTGCCTGCGGGGACAAGAAGAGAGGTAAACATTTCATATACATTTATATATATTTTTAGTTGCATGTGTTGAAATACAGAAATCAAAAAGTCGCATAAAGTAATTGCCAACAGTGTCGAAATAACCCACGCGGCGCATCGAAATGATGAGAGGGGGAGTGAGATTTGTGTGCGAGTGTCGCCTGGGGATTGAGAATGTCGCCCATTGCTGCCAAGCATTTTCTAGTTTAAAAAGTGGCAAAAAAAAAAAAATAAATATAATTGGACAAATATATGTATCTAATGTGTTGATGCTAGGTTAACTAGAGACGACCTAATTATAATAAGGGTCAAGGAAAATTTATCATAAAAAAATGTATCTTATTATATAAAGAAATTTTTTAATGCAAATTTTATAATTCTATTAATATTCTGCTTAAGTAATGCGCTATTTTTGTTTGAAGAAGCTTTGAAACCAAAGTTTAGTCTCGCTGCAAAGTTTATAGCCACTACAACATTAAGTTAAGCTAGATATTGTGCAAAAACTAGTACATTTATTTGGCCGAAACGTCAGAGTTTAAACACCGATAAAGTTATTCAATTTAAAAGCAAAGAGCAAACGTTTATACAAAAATTAGCACACCCTCGGTAGTTCTGAATACATATTGAACTTTTCTGTCCATGAGGGTCTAGGGGATATAAAAACGTAACGTTTGCTGCTGTTAGCGATGCGAGGCAACATTCTAAAAAAATTTCAGCAAAACCCCATGGGCTCAAAATGAATTCCTGGTCCACGCCAATTGATCCCAATTTTTAAGTACATTTAAGAATTCGGTCTTTTACAAGTGGAAAGAAAATTTTTATTTTTTCTGCTTAGAAATCGCATGTCTACGAAGAAGTTATATATGGGTAAAGAAATCTATGGCTAATACCGTAGCTGAATCAAGTAGAATGCAGGTACCAACATTAAAAATGTGGTATTTATGAGATATTTTAGAGCAGGGCTGCCCAAAATGAGCTTACGGTCGCGTGAATACCAATACAAATGCACAAAATATATCGCAAGCAATAAAAACAACAAGATTGAAAGAGAAACCCGATTTTTGTTTGTGTGTGGTCGTTGCTGTCTCAAGCACACGCGCACGGGGCGAGCGCTGACAACGCAAAGGCAACATTGTTGTTGTTTTTTAATTTGCCAGAGACATAGGAGAGATAGAGAAGAGAGTCACATTTCATGTTGTTGTTGCAGGTCTGCACGCGTCAACAACAAAACCTTAGCTCGGGAAGAAAGAGGAGAGCACGCAAATGCAATTTTCGTTGCTTTATGCAGGCTTATGGGCGCGTAGAGCCTATGCGCCCGAGCTATTCCCTTCCGCAAAGCAACAACGAGTGCGTGGCTTGCGGACTGGGCTAGGGATAGAAGCATTGAAAGCCAACTCAATCGCGAGACGGCGATCAAAGTATGAGACTCTAACCGCACTAAACTACCACCACTTAACTCGTTTTCCCGTCAGGACTGCCTTTCGGTGTATGTTCGAAGTGGGGGAACGCTCTTAGGCTCAGCTAGTTTATGCAGTTTTTGGTGCACTACTGTGGTCATGTTGCTTCCTGCACACCAATTCTCTTCTGGAAGTCCTTGGTGTCCTTCCCACCCTCACGTTTAGCTCATATCATTCTTGATTAAGTTACGGACAGGCAAAAAGTGCATTTTCTGCGTCTAGATTGACCTCATGGCAGACTGTATAGGTTGGGTCGTCATCGGGCTTATACCTTCAAAGGCACCCGTGTTCTGTCACCAGAGAATCATAGAGAAGGTATAACTACTGACTACAGTTATATAAAGTAGCCTTTTTATAATTCGGCAAGCTGCAAACGTTAACGTATCATTCCATGAATATAGATATCGTACATTTCAAAAAATATTTAGTTTCGAAAATGTAAAATCAAGTCGCCTTTTTAAAACCGCTACCAAAAATTTGGGGTGGGAATCTAGTTGTCCTCCCATAAATTTTAATATGTATTTTTGGGTTCAATATGGTATAACTTTGCTTATGGTCCTGACAAAAATGCAAAAAAAATGTCCATAATCAGTGCATATGTTTTACAAAAAAAGTTATCAGTAAACACATACAAACTCACACATAAATCGCCAACTTCGAGAAGAGCTAAAAGAGAGCGTCAAGCTGTTTACCTACCAATTGTATCCGTGGAAGAAAACCGCGCAAATTGATTGTTGTATCAAAAAGCTTGCGAAACTGAAATCGTCATTTGCTATCCTATCTCAAGTAAAACGAAAATCGCTGTGAAAAAGTTTCATATTCCAGTATAATATGAACCATGGTTCGTACCAAAATGGGTCCGAGAACCGAAGCTTTAACTCAATGATAGGTTTAAACCTCTAGCCCTGCATGAATTGAATCAAAGTTCCTCTTGACTTTGTTTTTGATTTGAATTATCTATGAACTTCTACTCATAGCTCACAAAATTATTGAATCATTGAATAGCTCAGATCAGCTCGACCAAGCAACTAGATCAGAGTTCTCCAGCCATATCCCCTGGGAGCCGAACATACTCTCCAATCCACAACGAATGCTTGCCGAAGTCATGCATCACTGTGTGTTAGAGAGAGACACAGTCACATTTTCGCGCTCTCTGCTTGGGGGAAAACTGCTTTAATGCAGCGTTGGTCAACGAGAGCGAGGCCATAAAGTGAGTGTATTGGTGTGCGAAATTAAAGCTCCGTGAACCAGCCTCGATCTGAACTCACCAAGATGAGTGAGTGTCAGGGAAATTTTGAGGGAAATTTGCGTGTCTCTGCTTGAGGAACCCTGAACTAGATCAATCATGCTCAATTCAAAAAGATCATAGGGTTCGTGGCACAGACGAAGTTAGCTTAGCCTTTGTAAATTAAATTCAGCACGTTGAGTAGCAACAATGTGGCGTCAACTGCTCAAAGCAAAATTAGGTCCAGAGCCTATTTACATAGACTTCACAAATGTGCAGTTAAGCGTAACATTAATTCTGCGAACACGTGCGTGAAGTGGGGCGAAATCGTACAAAACATGTACCGATTTTAATGATCTCTGATTTGATGGATTCGTCGTCCGCCCCGAATATCAGAATAACTATTAATAACTTTTATTTAAATGGCGCAAGACCGCGAAATTGACAAATATTTCATATAAGTTTACAATATTATTATATATTTAATATAAAATATAATTTAATATAATATTATATAATATTATATAATAAATATAATTTTAAATTTATTGAATAAATATCAATTGTAGACGGGTAAATGGGAAACAAAAGTCAATCGGTCCAAAGAAATTTGCGAAAATTTGGAAAATTTCACAATGAGTTTAGAGATTTTCGTGAAGATTTAATTGTTGGAAATTGTCGACGGGTAAATAAGAGGTGTAGAGTTTCAAAAAATTGCGAAAACATTGCAACATTTTAATATATGATGAGTTTAGCTTGTCATGAAGACGGCTAAATAGATACATAGATAGTGAAGCTCGAAAGGTTAAAAAACGCGAATTTTGTTCAATTATATAATGAGTTTAGAGTATCTTGAAGATTTGATAGATGGCAATTGAAAAGTTAGCTGCACTTATTAGTTTTGTGTTTAAAACACTAATAATAGTAAAATGGTGGGATATACGAACTGTTAGAGCGCATTCAGTGAAGATGCGCCAAAATGGTGAGGAACCAATAAAGACCTATATCTTCTTCTATATAAAGCATTCTTTTTCTTTGGCCCGATTTTAATATCTGAACCGCTTAACGGTCTCTGCTGCTGCTATAAATGATCGTCAATCGTTTCTGTTTTGCTCGAGGAGGATTCAGTTATGCACACCATGCTTGGCAATGTCTTTCTTAGTCTTTCGGTTCCGATTTTTCACTGATGATTTTTTTAGTTCGACTCATTTTCTGACTATCTAATGAACTACATAAGCTAAATCTGTTTGAAGCTTGATCTATTTGAGTCTGATCTGTCTGGAACTTGGAACTGGGAATTTGAGCTGACTAACTCGAACCAAAACAAATTCTGACTTGTTTTACTTGAACCATTTCTTAAAACATGACCACGCACTACCGATAGATGATTGTAGCTGAGTTTGTTCGTTTTATTTCCTTAACTAAGTACCTATATTGCACAGGTAAACAAACGTCATTTCATCATAAGAATCATATGGTAATCCCCTATAGAAACTTACTTACTTAATCTTATCGGCCTATGTAGCTCGCCTTTTTACAAGTCTTTCGTGATATGACAACCCTTTTTATAAGTGTACGTCAAATCTGACGTATTAGCATCATAAACTTTGACGTTTATACTACGGAAACCTCAAAACATTATCTCATAACTAACAGTAGTGTGGCAATAAATTAACTTTTGCTTTTAATGATGATTTACTTGAACCGTTCTAAGAGTGGAATCATTCACTATAGGCAGGAACAGGTATTTTTTTAGTCTAGAAAATCATTGGCCTTGCTTAGGCTGGAATGACACTTTCAATTTTTAGGGACAATTTTAGTCACAATTTTCCGTCTATGAGGAAAAGTTGTAGGCATACGCGAATCAGAGTATGCTTGAATTGGCCGCAAAATGTTTTTTAAGAGGCTGAGATGAAACACAGCATCGACTTTTGTCCATTAACAAAAAATTGCGACAATAATTGTCCCTAAAAACTGAAAGTGTTATTTCAGCCTTACCAGCATATATCAAACACAAAAAATCGTACATCAAACATCATCCATCGAAAAAAATGTTTTTTGGCTTAAAAGTTGAACGACTGATGGAATTTTTAGTAAGAAATAGTACTTTTAAATGACAGCTGAAATTTTTCTGTTTTTTTTTTATCTATCACCAAAAACTGGCAATCATAATTGCACATCACATTCGTGCACCACACAAATCGAACTGGATCCATCGATTTTTTGACATTGATTTGTGCTGGTGAACACGTCAATTGTCTTATAATAAGTTTATGGAGTAAAAAAAACAATGAGCTAGGCAGCAAAAGAGGTATATTTGTTGACGATTCATTCATTTATGCAGACACAAGCGAGCCCCATTTGGAATTTCATTTATTCAGTAAAAGTACCAAGTTCAAATTTTTTATATAGAAGTATTTTACTCTTGAAAGCAAACGTTCAATATATACTTTAAAAATATCTGGTGGTACTGCTAGCACAACTTTTGATAATTTTAAAAGATATTGTGGAAATTTCCCATATGTCTACATTGCTTAGCAATCTTTTTTGTTTTAGAAACATATTTAATGAAGATTTAAGATTATAGTTAATTATAACATTTGCATTTTCTGATGTTTTTGCAACTTGAATTAGAATGCTTTCCCCTAATAATTTAATCGAGTTAGTGTTTCTCGAGTGTGCAATAAATACCATTATTTTTCAGCTCTGCAGATATAGAAACACTATATCTCGGATGAAAAAATATTCCATATTCAGATAATCATCTTTTGCGAACAGATTGGGCTTTCTTAACTCTAGCTCTTGAGACAAAAGTTTTGCCAGTGCCGAGTTCGTTTCCGATTTCAATTTCGCATTGAATTTAGATGGAACAAAAATCACCAAAAAATAAACTGTTCGCTCTTCATTCTTATTGTAGCAACTTCCGTGGGTGCTAAAACTGTAACGATTTCGCTGTTCACATCAGTTTTTAGAAAAAAATCAGAATTAGCTTATGCCAAATTTGAGCAGAAGATGGAAGGCTTTTTATTTTACAAACAAATCGTTGCATGTTCTGCATGTAGTTATGTAGCTATTGCACATTATTATTTCTTTTATATATTGGTCGTCATTTATTTCAATAACACACGTGCTTATGTTTTTTTTATATCAAAAGAAAACAATCTCCCGGAAAATGCTTGTTTTTGATCGAGGCATCGCGCACTAAAATAAATGTTGGTGTAACAGTAGTGTTTAAAAGCAAACTTATCAAGAGTCAAAACGCGAATAAAAATTGTTCATTCCTCTCTTCCATCCTCTGTCAAGACCACAGCGCAATTTGTCAAGTTACCGGCGCTAAGCTGTCAAGATGACGGCGTGCCAGAACACCATTTCGTTAGGTTTGGATACAGACCGTTGGTGAGCGTGATTCCTTCAGCTTCATTTTATAGGGATATAAATGTACAATAACATGTTTCCCCATATAATACCCGTAAAAGAAAGCTCTTATTTTAGATTTATGTATATTTTAAGTAAACTCGTTGTGCTAATCTTCTTCATAAAAGAAATAGTTTCATCCGCAGAATATGTGTTTCCCAATATCATTATTTTACAATCCTTATCAAAACACAAATCAAAATGTGATAAAATTACCAACTTCTTTTGAGCAGAAACCAAAATTGAAACATGCCAAATTCGGCGAATGATTTTATCGATTTAATTTCAATTGTCATATTTTTTTCGCTCTTCACATACAAATCATTTCCATTTAGACTTTGATTTGGTCCTCCTTTAACGCTTCAGTTCCTTGATTCTAGTTATTTATTTAGATACCAATTTCCCTCGGGGGCTTTCATAAATTTTCTTGTCGTTTGTGACTTCTAAGGTCCTCCAGGCCAAAGACAGCAACAGCAACAACAACAACAACAACAGAAAAATCACCCTGTACATAAATCTAAAATTATAATGCGGCGCGGCGTCTCTTCAATATTCATTTCTCGGTGCTTTTGTTGTTGTTGTTGTTGTCGTCGGTGTGACTGTGTCGCCTAGGCTACAAGTGAAATTTCTTTTACTTTAGACATCTTTTTTTTCTTTTCGACACACACACACACACACACACACTCGCATGCCGAAAAGAGCTAAAGTACTTTGCTTATATACTTGAATGTGTATGTTTTCATTTAATTTTGAAGCAAGAGATACAAAGATGGCGTAAAGAAAATAGACGTCTAAAGGCGACGCCATCACGGGCGACAGCTGTTCTGCTTGCTTTTAGCCATAAAAATATAATGCCGCCGGGCTCAGTTATTGAAACGGCTTTTCGGGCGGGTATAAAACTCATAAACGAAGTCAGCGGGAATCATGCAAAAAGTTCACATAAGCGAATTAGGCCCATCTTAACCCCCAAAGCAGAAGAATGTAAAGGGCTATAACGAAAATCTGTGTCAAAGGAAATGGAAAGAAAATGCCTTCAAGCAATTGTGGAATGCTGTGTGCAGAGTTGGAGAGGAAGAAGAGCAAGAGCTTAAGCTAAGCCGAAATTTTTGATATATTCCGATTGAACTTGTTTTGGCATTCCGCATGCAAAATGCGAACCAAACGGTATTCCAGCTGCACTCACTGTACCGTGGCTTTGGTCATTTGGACCGCAACCCAAACACACAACTCACACACACCCACCTACATATAATCTATGGGTCAGATGCGTACGGCTTTAATGGCCGGCTATAACCATAAATAGAACCGGACTGCGGACCACTGCACGCACTGCTCCCAATTTCGAAGTTATTTGGTGCGGGTCTGACCAATTATTTCGTTTTGCATATTCCACAAAGAGTCAGTGGAGCTGCAACTCTCGAACGAACTCACCTCAGTATAGTTTGCCATTCATTCATTCATTCACTTTTTTTTTATTTTACAACTTTTCCGTTTCCACGCTTCATTCATGCATTTGAACAGCACAAAAAGTTAATATTAGTTATCTGCATATTTTCACGGTTCTCAAATCGTTTACTCTACCCACTAGCGGATACACACACATACATACTCACGCACGCACACACACACTCCTCCAGTTTTGAGAGCCACCTGACAAAAGTTTCTGCTTTGGGAAAACCAATTTAAATGTGAGAATTGCTGGTTGGTTTGTGAACAATTGCTAAATTTTTTTGATTTCGTTATAGGTAAAAAAAAATAAAAATTCTACATGAATTTGTAATGAAAACGAGCGTTGCGAGTACAACTGAGCGAATCGGAAGTGATTAAGGTTGATAGATTTAATCAATTTACTTTTATTTATGATCGTCTTGTATTCTGAATGGGCTTTTAACTTGCCTAGAGATGTTCGCTAATAAGATATTAGAAAAAAATAAGGATTGAAAGAAATATTCGCTAAATATTAGACAGTGTTTGTCGGGCCACAACCTTTGTAACCTACTGTAAAAGAAAATTCTTCCACAATTCCTTCTCGGATCTGTTTTCAATTGTTCAACTCAACATAGAATCGCTCCATATTAATAACTGTTACCCATTACGCTGAGAGCTATAAGTCTACTCACAACATTCGTTTTGATTCTACGAATACCGGTTCTAGAAAAATTCGGTAAATGATTTCAGTTTTAGACACGGTCTTAACATCAGTTCAGTATCAGTTTAGTCAAAGAACAACAGCCTTAACAAGCACAGAAAAAAGTATATTTGTTGTTGATTTATTGGATGATTTTGGACTGGATAGTAAAAAGGATACTAATAATATCCATTTTATGTTAAATTCCCAATCCCATTCATCCAATGGATCTAAAACTTGTCCAAAGGATATGAAATATGGACACGGTCTTAACATCAGTTATCAGTTTCAATCGGAAATGACCACATATAAAGAAAATCAATTGTCAAAGAACAACAGCCTTAACAAGCACAGAAAAAAAGTATATATGTTGTTGATTCATTGGATGATTTTGAACTGGATAGTAAAAAGGATACTAATAATATCTATTTAATGTTACATTGATCTGAGACTTTCATCCAATGGATCTAAAAATTGTCCAAAGGATATGAAATATATATATTATTTGATATAATATGATAAAACTATCCATTCCATGTGCCATAGAGCATAGGCTGTGGGTACTTTTGGATTTAATACATCTCTCTTGAAACCTACAATTTCCAATGGTCCCGTTGACAAATTCTTCAAAATGAAACTGGTTTGAAGTCTCATCTTAACTTAGCTTTAAAGAAAGGTACTCTAAATATTCGCCCTCTGGGTATTTAGATATGAGTTCTAATCTTTTTGTTAACTTTGAAATTATGAAATCGCTAAAATAAAATACTCAATCATATTTGACCTCTTATAACGAATTGCTCTATCATTAGCGAATAGTGTTTCATATCCAAAAATGATTGGGTGCAGTTCACCTAACTAAAGGGTATGAGCAGCACATCTATCTCACCCTTGAAAACACGCAATATTAATAAAAGGATTCACTTTTTCCTTCCACCATTTAAACCATATTGCTTGCTATTCGTTATCAGTAGTACAGATGTACATATATATAGTCCTAGTCCCAAATCAATTCAGAACTTGAATGGTAACGCCAAAGTTCTCAAAACAACATATTGTATATGTATGCCTACAACAACGAGAGCGTAAGTTAAAGTCGGCTCTAACCGACTTCGATATACCCGTTACTCATGGAAACAAATGTTTAATAGCCTTACTGTATGCCTGAGGTGGGTCAGCCGAAAAGTATGCAACATTTTTTAACTCGTCTCTCTCTCTCTCTCTCTCTCTCTCTCTCACTAAGATTGCTGCTGAACGCAATGCTTAGGTTATGAGTGGGGTGGGTGGTGGGTGTTAACTGACCGTTTTTTGCTCATAACTTGAGTATCGTTCATCCGATCTTTATCATTCCTTCAGCAAATCGATAAATAATTTTAAGAACTAGATATCTCTAGAAAGTACGAACCATCTATCATCAAAACTGTAGGAGATATGACGTTTTTTCCAAATTGCGGGGGCGTGAGGGGGCGTGGCAAAAATTGAAAATAAACTTGATCTGCGTGCAGACAATAGGAGTCTACATTTCAAATTTGGTTGCTCTAGCTCTTCTAGTCTCTGAGATCTAGGTGTTCATACAGACGGACGGACGGACGGACGGACGGACAGACGGACAGACGGACAGACGGACAGACGGACATGGCTATATCGACTCGGCTGTTGATGCTGATCAAGAATATATATACTTTATATGGTCGGAAATGATTCCTTCTGCCTGTTACATACATTTGCACGACTTTAGTAGACCCTTTTACTCTACGAGTAACGGGTATAAAAATAATGTGATCTTTATAAAAAAGTCATTATTAAGACCGATCCATATAAGTAAAGCCATTTATTTTAAGGGAAATCATATTCCCTTCGCTCTTTTTTTGTTCTTTGCAAGAAGCACTGATTACCGAATGGCATCATGTCAAACATTTTGCGGGTTGATACAATTTTCGTATCGCCAACGTTATTTACAACTAAAAATGCACATCAAAACGCAGGCATCTTTTATTTCTGGTTAACAAAAGGGTGTAAGAAAAAAATTCCCTTAAGAATGGCTTTCATTTTGATTTACATTCAAAGGAAGGGAGTAACTTGAAAAAGGCGAAGAAAAATGGTTCATTTCTCACTTTCATCCATTGTCAAGATCACAGCACAATAACGGTTACACGAATACAAATTATTTATCCACTTTTCAGATCACAGCGCAACTTGTCAAGTTACCGGCGCCAAACTGATAAGCTGTCAAGATTATGGCTTGCCAGAAACATTTTTCTCTCACATACTATAAATACACATTCAGGGGAAGAGATTAACTTGAAAAAGGCGATCGCGCGAACAACAACTATATATGTGAATACTTACGTTTTCATACAAAAACAAGAAAGAAAGTCGGTCAAGCCCGACTATAACATGCTCTGTGCCCTTAACGTCGCAGCTCGCATTTATACGCGCTCATCTCTAAGTTTCACTCTCTCTCTCTCTCTCTCTCTCACTAAGATTGCCGTTCAATAGAATGCTGTGGTGATGGGTGTGGGGGTGGTGGGTGTTTACTGGCCGTTTTTTGCTCATAACTTGAGTATCGTTCATCCGATCTTTATCATTTCCCTTTTTATCTCTAGAAGGTACGAACGAAACTGTAGGAGATATGACGTTTTTTCTAAATTGCGGGGGCGGGAGGGGGCGTGGTAAAAATTGAAAATAAACTTGATCTGCCTGCAAGTATAAGAAATATATGCCCCATACACGTCAAACCTCTATCTCTTACCATCTCTGAGATCTCTTCGTTCATACGGACGGACGGACGGACGGACGGACGGACGGACGAACGGACAGACGGACATGGCTATATCGAATCGGCTGTTGATGCTGATCAAGAATATATATACTTTATAGGGTCGGAAACGATTCCTTCTCCCTGTTACATACTTTTGCACAAACTTAATATACTCTATGTACCAGAGTATAAAAATTGTCAGTGTAGCAACAAATATAAGAAAAGTAAAGATTTTAGTTAGCTGCGTTGTCTCTTTTTCGTTCGCTATCTTTCATTTGTGTCTATTAGCAAGAGTGCGGTGCAAAACTAATAAGTCGTCAATTTTAGTTAATATAAATACATGATTGTAAAATGTTTACATCAAATAAACTGACGTTTATCGAAATTTTTAGTAGTCGAAAAGCCGAAATTCACCCATATATTTGTTTCTATTTCGGTACTGATAACCGGTTATGTTAATAAAGGTTATAGAGTTAAGGTTATAAGAACAAATTTTTTTCGGTTACGGTTTCGGTTACAAATTTAAAAGAGCTATTCGCGGTTAAAGTTTACGGTTAGGTTAAAACAAAGACTTTCAATGAGTAATGCATTACAACAGAATGCCACTAAATTTAAATGAAAATGTATGAGCGCGCCATGAACCAATATTTTATGAACAGTTGGGGATACATTTTTATTCAGGTACTTTTTCCGTAAAGTAGCCAAATTTTGATGAACATATTTATTCTCCACAACATTGAGTATGCGTTTTAGCGACCTGTTTTTGGTTTTAGTCAAAATGTTTGTTTAGTCGGCTCAAGATGAACGGTTAATTATAATTCAATAATCGATTCAAATCAACAGACATAAATTACAACATTTGGATAGCAATTGGTTGGTCCGTACAGTATTGTTTACAGGACCTCCCGATCCTCTCGTCAGCAGACTTTGATTTTAAAAGCTTTCGTAAAGAATTTTTTTTTCTGTAGAGAGCTGCATCTATCAGAAATTTTTCCAGCCTTTTCCAGTGTGATCTTTTTTATACCCATTTTAAACTCCATATATTGATATGGAGCTTCTTTAACATTCGACAGGTTGCACTGAAATGAGGCACATCTTCCCTGTCCCGTAAATTGCAAAGAGTGTACAATTCAACAACATTCTGATGTTGGGGAATATAATTAAACGCCAGCATCTCCGTTCGAGCTTTAACAAGAAAGAAAGTCGGTCAAGCCCGACTATAACATACTCTGCACCCTTAATGTCGCAGCTCGCATTTGGTCACGAGTCAAACGGCCAGTTAACACACAACGCACAACGCAGTGCGCTCTGTAAGTCTCTCTCTCTCTCACTAAGATTGCTTCTGCTGAACGGAATGCTTAGGTTAAGGGTGGGGTGGGTGGGGGGTGTTAACTGACCGTTTTTTGCTCATAACTTGAGTATCGTTCATCCGATCTTTATGATTCCTTCAGCAAATCGATAAATAATTTTGAGTACTAGATATCTCTAGAAAGACGTTTTTTCCAAATTGAGGGGGCGCGAGGGGGCGTGGCAAAAATTGAAAATAAACTTGATCTGCCTGCAAGTATAAGAAATATATGTCCGATACATATCAAACCTCTATCTCTTACCATCTCTGAGATCTCTTCGTTCTTACGGACGGACAGACAGACATACAGACAGACGGACACACGGACATGGCTATATCGACTCGGCTGTTGATGCTGATCAAGAATATATATACTTTATAGGGTCGGAAATGATTCCTTCACCCTGTTACATACTTTTGCACAAACTTAATATACTCTATGTACCTTCGGTGCAGAGTATAAAAATATTTGACATAGTTCTGCAGTCGTATTGGTCTTTGAAGTAATTGCTTTCCTTCAAGTTATAGTTTAGTTGGCTAGAGGTGTTGCGAGTTTGACTACCTATATTTAGTGCAGAAACTTCCAAACTATCTCGAGCTCGTTCATAGACTGCTTGCATCGGGCCGCGACAGGTCCAGGTTGATTCCATAGTCCCGAGCAATTGAAAGTAATTGTATTTCAGCATTCTCCTCTACTCATCGGGCAGTACACCCAATGTCGCTTGATTCTCACTCGAAACTATTTCATTTTTCAATCTTCTATTTTATTGAATTGTAACTTTAATTGTTAAATTTTGCGTCCTTTAAAAGTGCGAGACAGGATTGTCACAAATGACAAAAAATGAGATAAATTTTCCACACACAAAAGCCAATTTAGTGTGTCTTGTTCTTGTCGTCTCTTATATACCGCCGGTTGAAAGGTCAGACCCACAAAGAGATGGACAAAGACTCTGCCCACATAAATTTGCGCCAACTTTGTAGCTTAGGTACGAGCTATATAAATAAACCTTTTCCCAGTAGACTTCATTTTGCACCGCGACCTTTGTAATTTTTATTTTAAATTACATTTTTATAAATAACTTTTATTTCCAAAGGTATTAAGTCTCCAAAGAAGTTCTACACAAAACATAGTTTAACAGACAATATGTTGTACATTTTACCATACCATATTAATGAATGATTTTATTGCTTAATTGACTTTCATATTAGGTAATTCCATGATGTGTTTATTTAAAAAGATATTAGGCAGCTGCTGTTTATTGAAAGCTCATTGAAAATCCCATCATGCTGTGTTGTTAAACGATTTGTTTATACTTTAGTTTTTTCCTTTTTATACTTATTAATAATAAATGAACACTTTGTCGCCTGGTTTCCTATAACCAACTTGGTTTAGCCTCTAAATGGCCAAATAAGCATGGCAAATACCAACGCACGTTCAAGTTCACATACAAACATACATCTCTCTCTATAGATTGGGTGAGTTTGCAACTTGAAATATTTCATTAAGTTGAGGGGATAGAAACTGCTTATCGTGTGGGTGCAAAGAGATATGGAAACTGCATTTTGTCGGTGTACAAATCTCATTTGCATAACTTGAGATAAATTAGAGAGAAAATGTTCTCTCTCTCTCTCTCTCTCTGCCGCTTATGTAAAATTAGATTTTGTCTTAAAAGTTTTCGAGTATGCCCTCAACTGGGTCATCAACAGACATAATTTAAGACGCAAAAAAATGTTTGAAAACGTTGCCAAAGACAAAAGCGAAATTCTGCACATGCTCTTCATGCAGAATTAAGGCAAGGCACAGTGGGCGGCTCGCCGCGGTAGGGCTAAATAAGCGAAACTTAATAAAATCAAGGCAAATCATCCAAGTCGGTCATATAAAAGTTTTATTGTGAAAAACTTTTTATGTGAGGCCAAACTTTGGCAGTTTTATGTTTTCAAGTTTAGATACCATAGTCGATCGTTAAAATTATTTGAGTCTTAAGCATCTTTAGCATCGAATCCACTTTGAATGCAGGAATACTACTGAATGCGGCTGCAACGAAACGTGGTCCTGCATCATACCGAAAACTTATTTAACTTTCACGGTCGAGCTTGATTCATTATTTTGGCCGAAACTTAGTCGAGTAACTGAAGACTTAAACTAGAAATTGTCTTGAAAATATAATAGAATTTTTATTTCAAATTTTGGAAGGACTTTTAAAATTTGAAATTATTATATAAACCTTTGTTTTTAGATTCTCGATTCATCGTTTTAGAACAGGCATGCCCAAAAGCAGCATACGGCAGAGCACTCACCAATACTTACAAAGAAAAGCACCAATACCAATAAGGGAAAACATTGAAATTGGTTAAGGCAACAACAAAATCACATGAAATTGTTGTTGGTCAGTTTGCTTGCGCGCGCAAACACCAATTAAAGAAGAGTTTTCGTTCTACGCGACGCATACACACGAAATCGTTTGCATGTGTGTCGTTCTTTATACTTCGAGCTCTGCATGTATACGATCATTGATGAAAATCAATAGTTATCTTCGGTGCAATTACAAAAACAAAACGTACCCAAAGCTCATACCTATTCACATCGACACGAGCCGAACGCAAGCCGAGGCTTATGATAAGAAAGCAAACAGCTTTTCAGTAGCTTGCCAGCCTTCTATGGCTTTAATAAAGAACCACATAAATCAAACACAAAAGATTTTGATAGCTTATCAATTTAAGCCGCTTACTGTCTTATCATATCCTTCGATCGAAGTGTCGGAAAGAATTCGGCCTATAATTTTGCAACGCATGTCGACCATTTCACGCCCACTGTGCAATGTGAGGCAGCAGCAAGGCTTGATTGAAGTGCTTGCTAGGTAGAGAGAAGCCTTTGATGATGCGCTTTTTTCACTTTCTCTCTCTTTCTCTTTCTTTCTCCCTCGGTTTCCTCTCGCGTTCTGTGGAACCCTTTGTCTGCATTTTTTTTTTTTTTTGCATTTGAATTTGTATGCCTTTGGTCTTCGCCAAGGCAGCTGCATCTGCAAAAATAGTTATGCGACCCTGCCGTCACACCTACACCTACACCTAAACTCAAGTTACGCTTTTGCGTCACTGGCTTTTCCTTGGGCTTTCTCTATGATTGCATTCTCTTCCCATTTGTTTGCCCAAAAAACAAATTTGCATATTTTTGTGGCAGTTTCACCTGCTGCTGTGCTGCTGCTACTGCTCCTCCTCCTCCACCTCCTCCACTCGCATAAAAATGTATATTTAATGACTTAATTTGGCGCAGCATTTAATGGATGGATCAAAATCCACTTAAATCCTTTGTCAGCATAGACAATCTTGTACGGCTGGCTTTTCTCATCGCTCATACGCAGCGTGGGCAATAAATCATCAGAAACTTTTCACTCACACACTGACATTTCCAAAGTTGTGAGGAGTCGGAGAGTTGGATGGATTTGTGTATATATTTGCTTGAAATTAAATCTAAAGACTTAAAGTTGCTGCTGCCAAACAAATATTGGACAAGGGCCAAAATAAAACTAATACAAATACCAGAAGTTTGGACAGCAGAGCAAAAGTTTCATTGTTTCGCACACACACACACACACATGTGCAGTGGCAATTTGTGCTCGCGCTTTTGTAGTTTGGCGTTTCCCTTTTGCTGCTTCTCAGCTTCTACAGAGGATTATGGATTTTTTTGTGTGCTTGTGCCACACATACAAATTTTTATATAAGAGAACGAACGGGCAGGAAAAGGAGAAGGAGGCGGTTGTTTGAGTGGGTGTTGGTGTAGGTGCCAAGGCAGCTGGCGGACCATCAATTTAGCTGCTGAAATGCGTCTCATGATGATGACGATGATGATGATGATGATGATGTTTGTCTGTGGGTTTGTCTGGGCTAAAAACACCCCGCGTTTCTCTCCCTTAGCACAAACTGTGCCACAATTTCCTTTCACTTGACTGACACCCAAAAGCTTCGTCCTCGCCACACTCGAGGATTGTATAACATGTAGGCGAAAGGCAGGCAAGCTGCCCGTTTTTATTTCCTCTAGGTGGGTTGTTTCCGTCGGCCTGTCAGTCAGCCAGCGCCACAGTGGTTAAAAATTTCTAAGTCGAGAAATGACTGGACGGAGTCACTGGTGACTGCCGCACAGGCCAAATCCATAAGAGATAAGAAGCTGAATTGAATACCAAGATCAGATTTTGGAAATTTCTGTCAGGAAATGTAAAAAATTCGCGAAAAATGTTGTATAAAACTATTTTGTTTAAACTTATTTCCAAACATCTTTTTAAAAAAGCAACAATAACTGCATACCAATCTTCCGTAAAATTCATCAGCTTTGGTGGAAATGTTTATATATAGATATATACGAGTATAGAAACGTGTTCAACCTAAGCTCTTGAACCTAAGCTTTCACAGCCTAAACCATAAGAGATATGAAGCTGCATTTTTCACAGTAGATTTATCTTATGCCGAAAGAAGTACTTAGATCAGATTTTGGTATATTCTGTCGAGAAATAAGTAAAATTCGCGTAACTCTGTTGTATGAAACTATTTTGTTTATCATTCGATCAGGTTAAAACTCAATTTTCAAAGGTCTATATGAAAATACAACAATCTTCCAAAAACTCCATACCTTTGGGTGGAAAATGGTGTCTAATCTCATTTTCAAAGATACACAAAAAAAATAATAAAACGTGACCTTGAAATTTTAGAAAATGGGGGTAGAAAATCAGAATATGACCCGGAAAACTGTTGTATGAAACTCTTTTGGTTTTCATCCGATCAAATTCAAACTCATTTTTCAAAATCTGTATGAAAATTCATCAATGACTGCTTTCCAATCTTTCTGAAAATTCACCCCCATTATGTCACATTACACATAAACTTAAGTAATTTGAATTGGAAATTCACAAGTTCATACGGAAATCGACCTCGAAATGTGGAACGATTGCGCAGTCGACACCACTTGTGTCAGAAATTAGTAAGCTGTTCGCTCTCACTTACGCTTTCTGAGTGCATATGGTAATATGCCCGTCTCGCTCTATGAAAACTATAAGTATCTCAATGCTGACAAACGCTTAAGACCACTCAAAATTGAGAGGCAGCGTAATTCTTATCTCTAATAAATACTCATTGATTAATTTGTATTCGAAATTCACAAGTTCATACGGAAATCGACGTCGATATGTGAAACACACCCGAAAATCTACCCCCGATTATCTCCAAACCTATTCAAAAGCTTCACATAACAATATTTTGCCAATGTGATATACAAAATTTGGAAAATCGCCAAAATTTGGCTGATAGCATTCAACATATTATTTAGAGTTCCATATGGAAATTCAATAAATAAATTATTCACCTTTTTTGGAAAATCCACCACACCAATTTTCAATTTTCGCCCATTAAGCTTTAAACTCATTTTCGAAGCTTCACATACAAAAATGTTAAATAAGTGACTTACAAATTTAGGAAATCTACATACACAACCGACCGAAAGGGTAAAGCTAGTTTTCTTATAAATTCTGACATACAGCCATGCTCCCATTTTCGCTTTCGCAAACATTTTACGATTTTGAGTCCAAATTTGCTACAAAAATCGGTTTGAAATCGCAAAAATTTTGCGAAAGCGCAAATGGGAGCATTGCTGATAGATCCCAATCATCATGGTTTTTTCCTAGCCGTTTCAAGGTTACGAATCTAACAGAAATTAGCAATATTTGCATTTCTGTATTTCTGAATTTGACAAAATTTGTCATAATGCCCAAGCTTGGCTTTCATTCTTCCATCCTCAATTGTATTGAATTTTATATTGATGGTCGATCGTAATACCAAACGTTCTAGCCCCTTCGTAGCGGCATCCTGCCACCCTCAATGGAGTGCATTGGGTCCGTTGCTATTTTCATTTGGTTACGATGACAGTATGAAGGCTTGGATTTAGGTGTAGTGTTTGACTCTAAATTTCAGTTTTCTGAGCATCTAAATTATATCCTCCCCGTAGCTTATTCAATGCTTGGCTTTGTAAAGCGCTATTCTTAACAGTTTTATGATCCTTTTCGTGGCTAAGTCTGTATTTTGCCTTAGTGCGTTCCAGGATTGTATATGTTACGCTCATCTGGAATAATTTCGCTGTCGTTCACGTGAACAGGCATAAGTGACTTACAATTGTAGGAAAATTTTACAGTCGAAGACAAAAACAGAGTTTCACTCTTGGATCAAGAGTTTTCGTTCTCAAAACTATGGAAAGAGTGCAAATTTTTGATTCACGATATTCTCAAAATAAAGGAGTTAGAGATACGACCGACCGAAGTGGTGTTGGTCCCCCCACACCACCCACCCACTTTTTTCTAAGCTGCGATTGATTTTGAGATGGCATTAACGTCACTTTAACCCATTTGACTATCATCCATAAACAAGACGTGGCGTCGAAACTATAGTTAAGAATGTACACTAGACTGCTTTTTATTTGTATGAAAAATGTAAGGTCATACGTTCGCCCCTTGATTCGTAAGTTTTTGGTGTATATTTAACGTAAAAACAAAAAAAAGTTGATTTAATGGGCGCAAAGAGGGTCCAAAGTTTTTGATAAATATTCAATTTTTGCTCAAAATTGGGATATATATAATATCTTTCATAATCGCAATAGCTTGACATATTTAAAATTTTTAAAATTATTTGACCCGTCTGATGTATCACAGATTTCATTGTTGAAATTTTGAAGTAGCTTAAGGCGAATGGATAATTTTTAGGCCTCCTCGCGCACATGAAAACTTAAAATTTTTTTGGTTAAAATTTTATTATCTATAATACAAAAAGAATGCGTTAAGAGAGGGCGTCCTTTCTAAATTTCCATTTTAGCTTTAAAAAAAGCACCCCAATGTACACAGTTATACTGCTGACATCACACAACGACTCAGTTCTGCTCTCATGAGAGCAATAACGCAACTCTCTCCCAAGAAAACCGAAATTGTGAGAGAGTGTTCAATGCTGCTAGCTCTCTCCGCTCCGATCTCCTCACTCGCCTTGCCTATAAAAATCCTTGTCTGGGACTTGAACTCAGAACCTCAAAGACTGAACACATGAACGACGGCGTCTAAGCTCACACGACTATCAAGCACACGCGAGAGATAGCGACCAAATCATAGTTAAGAGCAGTTACTTAACTAGGTAGCCGAACTCGCTCTCTCGCTCTCTTTGCTTACTTCTTAAATGTCAGTCTGTAAACAACAGTTGCGAGCGACGCATCTCCGCGGACGAATTTTTTGTGTTCTGCTTCTTAGTTCGCTCTCTCGCTCTCTTTTGTATTTTTATAAGAAGCTGTGAGAGAGCGAGTGCGGCTACCTAGTTAAGTATACCTTGGTTAAGAGTGCAGACACTATTGCCTTTTCACTCAGTTTGTTCGCTCACTCACTCTGCCACTCGATTGTTAAGTAGGATCCGTACCTAAGACAAACTTATCAAATCATATTATGTGTGTTTATGATGAGATCGGCTGTTTTTCAGAGTTTGCATATTCAAGTTTGGAGACTTGAATACACATGCGTTTCCACCTTAGATTTAAGTGACTGGAAAATTTCCATTAGAAAATATTTGTTTAATCTATACCAGTGTGCCGTGGTGCATTCATGTTTCTATGTGTATGTGTGTGTGTGCCATTTTTGCTTTACACTTGACTTGACTCTTGCCTGCTTCTTGTTTGCCTCTTTTGCCTTCGCTCAAAGTTTTTAGCACCGCAACTTCAATTGACCTTTGCCTCCGTACTCGCTTAGTCGTCTCTCTCTCTCTGTCTCTCATACTTTCATTCTATCTTTCTCGCTCACTTGCTTAGCCATTTAAATTATTCACCCACACGTACACTTTAACGTCATCGTCATGCTGCTCTCGTATCCGTATCCTGCTGCCTGATGCCTGCTTTTTGCAGTTTAACTCTTTGAAGCTTTGGCTGGCTAATTGTCCTTATGTGACTTACATACGCTTATCAGCTGGTACGGGGGAATAGCTTCACCTGGCAAAGTATAGCATACGTCCAGGCGCCACATACACTCTTCCTCCATTTTGTTGCTTTCTGTGTCAGGTTGTTTTTATCAGGTTTTGACTATCTTTCGCCTTGGGGGTTTTTCTTTTTTTTTTTTATTTCTTTTTTTTTGGCAAGGACGCGCACAGGTATATATAGTACATAGTGCAATTCGTATCTCTCGTGGGCAGTTTAGTTTTTTACTTGCTTCTTCCTTCTGGCCACAACTGTTTCCTGCTGTTTCCTGCATCTGTGTGCGCTCGCCCACGTTTTATGCAGTTACGTATATAGGTCAACCTTGCTGTGGCATCCAACCGCTTTAAGGCCCTTAACGAGCAGCTGAGCCAGCGGCATGGTCAGCCTTGTTATTCAATAGTTTGGCACTCACTAATTGCATTGCCCCAATTGCTCAAGTTGCGCTTAAAATGTGCCAAAAAAAAAGGTGAAAATCAATTTTATTCTTTTTGCAGCTGCCACATTGTTACTTAATTTGCTTTTGAATACTCAACTGAATGAAAAAAGTATCTGACAGATTTTTAACAGATGGATGGGTGAAAAAGCAATTTCAAATTGATTGGTAATTGTAAATTAATATAAATATTCACCCTGAAATTTCTTAGCCAGAAGAAGTTGTATTTACAAAGAATGCAACTGATATCAATTAAAAATAATTAATTATGGCTTTCATGGCTGTAAGCCATTGCAGCTCCGGTTCGCTTAAGTTTTTTCTGGTCTCTTAAACCATACCATGAATGGAACCCGATAAATTAATGGCAGAAGTCGGGTAGAGAAGTGTTTTGGATAGATATGCTAGAGCTCTCAACTCAATATCAAATTAATGAGCATGGCGAATTGGATGTTTTCTCTGCAGCAGATACAAAGGCCACCCCTTGGGTTTGATGCTTCCAAAATCTGGCAGTCCTGTGCATTTTCACTTATGATATGGCTGAAAAATACCTCATTTTACTGTGAGTTGGCTGCTCCGCCAATTTTCCATATTATCATATCTTTTTTTCAGCTTCTCAGATTAACTATTTCACCATCTGCACAAAGCATATGAGATATCAGACAAGTGTAAATACAGCTTGAGCTTTGATTTACCTAAAATTCCAGAGTCTTAGAGGTCTCGATTGGTTTCACATAGCAGAGGTGCTAATTTTTTAATAAATTTTTATTTTATTTGTGCTGCAAATAATGCGATTAATCCATACATTAACTACAAAGTAGCGAATTCTAGCCGTCTCATATAAATGATAGACCTCTGGAAGGTTGTTGAAACAGCTGTGTATACGACCTGAAGTAATAAAAAACATAACGAACATGACCTTGTCTAATTAATCATTAAAAAAGGTCGTTAACAATGGTAACAAGTGTTATGAAATATAACTTGCAATTTAATTAATTAATTGTTCACAATATCTATAGAGCTGTGGTCGATGATATCGTGTTAAATTTGGCATAATAGTTCATGTTTCAGACCTAAATTTTTTTTTACCATTTTTATACCCTTGTAGAGGGTATAAAAAAATTGTTCAGATGTTTGTAACGCATAGAAGGAAGCATCTCCGACCACATAAAGTATATAGAGAGTTGATATAGCCATGTCCGTCTGTCCGTCCGTCTGTTTCTATGCTATCTCCTCCGTCAGTTTTAAAGCTATCCTAAACAAACTTTGCACGAAGTCTTTTGGTACAAATACGCTGCACATTTGTCGGAATCGGTCGGATCGGACGACTATTGCATATAGCTGCCAAAGGAATGATCAGTTCAAAAACTAGTTTTAGTGAGAAATACTTTTTTGTTTTCAATGCAAACGCCCCCAATCCTCGAATTTTTTAGTTTTCTATGATTTTACATAATTCCACCATCTTTGATGAAAATCGGACAACTATATAGTATAGCTGCCATACAAAAGTTAGTTCAGAGAAAAAGTCTTAGTAGGAAAAACTTTTTTGTTTTCAATGCTATCGCTTTTAAACTTGTTACTAATCAGTATTATATGCTACCACACAATTCTGCCAAGTTTGATTCGAATCGGATGACTAAAGCATATAGCTGCCATAGGAACTATGGGTCGAAAATGTTGTTCTAGTGAGAAAAACTTTTCTGTGTTCAATGGCAGCCAGCGTCTCTATATCTTCCAGTTGTGAATATGATCAGTTTCCACACAATTTTGGGGTGCTTGGTCAAAACCGGATGAATATATCGTATAGCTGCAATATAAGAAATTGGCAAGCAAATGGTCAAAGTAGTTTCGCCATCTATTGCTGAGTTTGGGAAATAACTCGACTAAGAATGTTCGACGAAAATCATTCTTCGATCAAGCCGATGTTAGCTTTCCTCTATTTTTTTCATTCATTTTATTGCATACGAATATGTACACACTCATTTAGGAGCATTCACACGACCTTAGTTGGTCGCGTTGCTGTTGCGCTAAGCCCAAAGTAGTCTTAAAATGATACAACAAATGATCCCAAAATGTTTTCAAATTGTGAACAAAATGTCTTTAGCAACGGTCGCAAACCGAATCCCAAGGAACCGATTCGGTTCGGGTATTTTGGGACTATTCAAATAGCCGATTTCTCTAGATAGCTGCTATGTGTCAGATAAAATACAATTTTACTGTTATTTCTTGGTTTATGTAACAGCGATCTCTATGCAAAAAATAAGAAATCGTCCCTTTATCTATTACCTTAAAATTTTAAAAATTTTTTAAAATCTTTCTTCATGTTTTAGCTACAAAAAAAAGCATTCTTTAGTACCCCGAGTCCGTAGGAGTATTATCTAATGAAGATCAGCTTGGTAAATCATATCCAAAATCGAAACATTACGACTTCGATAAGAGAAATAAAGCAACAGTCAAGCTGCATCAAAGCTACAAACCCATAAAATATTTGTGGAGTTCCGGTTCGCAGGCTCGAACCAAAGTCTACCAATGGTTAGGGTTCGGAAATTTGAGGTTCGACTATTTTCTATAATCAAAATATTCAGTCACGAAATTTTCACTGTATGTTCATGTTGATCAGGAAAGAGTCATAGGCTATATCTGTCTGTGAACCGGTTCAAAAGTGGTTAAGTTAATTTAGCTATGAACTTAAACAGTGGTTCGGGTTTTTGGGTCCATCGAAAAGGACCCAGAACCGTTTGACAAGGACCCATGAGACTCCGGGTATACATCTTGATTGGTAAATAAAATATATTGTAATCTGTGAAAAATATATAACCAAATGTGCTTTTGTGAATCATTTAGTAAACTTTGGAATCGAGAATCTAGAAAAGCCGAGGCTTGTAAGGGTTGTGACTGTATATGAAATTCTGAACGCTTATCTAAATTTGCTTTTAAAACGTCTTTATCAGCGGTGTCACAGAAATCTCTAGAGATTTCATCATCGGTTGGTTTGCAAATCGAACGAAAATTTCGTCGGTTGTCACAGAACTTCAAGAGATTTCATTTTCTTATTTGAAAATCTAGTTAGAACAGAAGCTATTCCAATTGAAGGTTCACCTCTAAAAACAGGGCTGCATCTCGCAAAAAAATTTACCTTTTTTCAGTTAAGGGGTAATTTGAAGTTCAAGTGATATTTATTGATTGTGTTGTATGTTTTATGATGCATTTTTAAATTATAATTCAAATTTATATATATTCATTTCTTGTTCTTCAAAAATAAAATGCGAAATTTAAAAATGTGTTCGCGCCATTCATGAAGTAAACTTGTCAGCCCTTAGTCAGCTGACTGTCACATAGAGGGCGTCGCAACCTGCAGATGGCGCAAAGTGAGGTGGTTTCTTTTGACTAATATGAAAGACTTTGGTTGGTTTTGCGAATAATAATTAAAACGCAAATTTCAATGTTTAAACTAATTAAATACTTTATTGATTTGATGCAACATATCCAGAAAAATAATATTGTTTTTCATTTCCAAAACTAATTTTACTTGTCAAAATTGTTTGGGTGGTGAATTTTGCTAAATCTCCTAACAAAACACGAGAGATTTTAAACCAACCGGAAGAGATTTCTGTGACACCGAGAATTGGTTTTGGGTTGGAATTTGGTGAGAAGATATCTGTGACACCGCTGTATATGTATTTACCAAGCGATTATGTGACTGTCGCACAATTCCGAGCTAAAAAGTTGCCAGGCAGTAGGTTAGATTTTTGATCATTTTTGTTGAACCAAGCTGAAAATTTAGGTTGGGAACAATTTCTGGCTCAGATATTGTTTCAAAAATGGTTCGGTTGAATGTTCCGGGTATAAACCGGTTTGCAGCCATGGTTGTAATATGTCAATACATACTTCTCATATCTATGAACAAGTACCGAAACTTTCATGACGATCGAAAAGAGGCTTATATATATCATATCATGAAATGACTTCACTGTTCACAATTATAATTGATTTCGATCATTTATGAATTTTTTTCCGTTGGTCACAATATTTCTTGTTTGGTTTTGGTGATTCTTAATGTTGGGGAAGCGAGCAGAAGGGGGTTTAAGATGCAGCGTTCTATTATTAGAATGTATGCCGCTATGTACTAGCTCGTTCTGTCTCTTTGATGTGTCAAATGCTTGCGGACTTTGCTTGCTCCAGGAACCCCCCCTTCATTGTACTTTTGATGTCGCATCTAGGTATTGCTTGAACTTTGAAAAAAATCCCATGTCTTCTGCTGTCCTTGAGCTATTCTAAGGCCTAATTTAATGGCGCATTAGTGTGTTCAGTCCAAGTACATTTAAAAAGAGCATTTCCTGGTTCACTTTCTCTTCATATATTCGTAGCTGCCCTTCGCGCCCGCCTGCCCATCATCATCATCATCATCAACATCTCTCATTCTCTGTGTGTGTATTATTAAATTCTTTGGTTGTTCGTTTTCATTGGCATTACTCGTGCAATTTTTCGCACGTGGAATTTTGCAATATTGTTGAGTGGCCAAATTGACTGATGCTTGGGAGCAGTGGGAAGGGAGTTTTGCCGCTGCTGCTGTTGATTAAATTCCATTGATAGCGTCGACGTTGTCATTTTGCTGTGATTTTCCGGCTGACCTCTGAAGCCAACAAGAGAAACATCTCAAAGCTCGTTGCCATGGCCGCCGTTTCTCGATGTCAGGGCTCTAAACTGTAATGAAGATTTTAATAATTTATGCGGTCGGCTCTTGTTGCCCATGGTTGTGGACACTAGCACCCAAGTAACCAAGTCAGTTGGCAAGTTTGCTCGTCATCAATTTCATTAATGCCACTTTATTTTGGACTGGCCCAAGGAATAAAGTGCTCAAAATTTCATAATATGTAAATAATTAAGTTGTGGCACATAAATCTTCCAAATCTTCCTGCACCTCTCCTCATCTAGAACCATGTCAGGGGCACTTAGCCAACGGCATCTCCTTATGCTGACCACATCCGCTCTGGGGTAAAGCTTTTAGTTTTTTCTAGACCAAAATATTTATAGTATATCAAAAATACAGAGAGACAAGAAAAACAATTTTGGGTCTAAAAATAAATTGGTAAAAATGAAAAATATTAAAAAAAAAAATTCAATTTTGGAAATGTGACGCGTTTTAATGAGCGATATGTTCATGTTGAGAATTTATGAGATTTTTTATTTCTACTTCCCCGGGTGCTGCTGATTAATGCTTTATTTAAAATTAAAATTGGGCTAAAAACACACCTACACACACACACACATCGTGCGTTAGGCAGATAAGCCATACACAAGGAACTACAAGCATTGTACATTTATATACCTAAAAGATACATACATATGAATCGATATCGAAACCGCCACCAAACGAAGTAAATCGAATGCAAACGCAAACAATTTTGACATTTTCATTGTTAATGAAAATTTAATTATGTTTTCATTGAAATGTGCCAATCTACGCGCCACCACGACATGTACATACGCGGACATCCACATCGAACATGGCTTACGGTTTTGAGCATGATAGATAAATGTTCAATTTCAATGATAAGCAACCGGGAAACCAGGCAATGGTGCACGTCCACGTCCATGTGGGAATGAGATAGAACTAAAAAGAGATTATTAAGTGCTTATTTGTTGGAGGGAGGGCGGCAACCGAGGCGGAGGAGGAGGGGGCGTTAGCCACAAACATGCAATGCCAAACATGCAAATTGTATCTATCTACACATATCTCATAAAATGTTTGACGAAGGTTGCTGCATATTAGAGTTGTGGTAAAAATGCCCCCCGGAATGCCTTAGATTTCAATTAGAATTAGTTAGAGTAAACTAGTTTAACGAGCAACACACTGAATGGTGGGACATCCGGTCGAAACACGCAGAGCATTTAACCGTTTTAATAATGGACATAAATTAATTGCAAACATACAGTCGGGAACAGGAATAAAAACTGAAGCGATCCAATTCAAAGGGTAAAAGGTAGCTCTTCGATAACAGTTGCTTATACTTAAAACGGAAGGGACCAAAATTTTCAGCCAGAAGAAGGAAGGTTTTTGTACTTGAATGCAATTCATGACATGAAGGATAAGGTTCAAGTTGATATTTGAAATAAGTTGCAAAGTAAAATTTGGGTCAAAAATAATATCGCAATAGAATTTTTGCAAGGTAGAATGTCTTTAATGGTCAATCATACCAAACGTTATTCAGTTGATTGTGATAAAAGATTAGTTCATTAAGGGCCTACCTTTTTATCTTATAGGTAGTACTTTAAATGTCAGATAAACTTACAATTTACACTGTTATTTGTTAAATTGTGTGACAGATAACCCTATCTTAAAGATGAGAAACGTTTCATTGACGTATGTATTAAAGACGTAGACCATTTGGTTCTCTTTATTTAGTTTCACTTTGTTTTTACTAAAAACTCAGAAAGCTGTCCCAAAATTACATAACCCAAAAAGGAAGACGCTAGCGCAAATATCTCCTCATTATGGACAAAATCTTTGTTAAATTCCACTTGAAGTATACAGTTTGACCCCATCTCAAGTGGGGATGCCGGAAATAATATCGATATGTTTGTTTAAAAAGACCGAGATTTTTCGGAGGCGATATATCGGATATCGAATATATTTTGCAGATATTTTGCGTCGCTATTTCTGTAGGTTTCGGACTCAAATAGTGAGGTTTACTCAGTGCATTCTTTTTACTGTGCTCCAAATATCCTCAAACCAAACAATTTTGGCCCTACGAATTATACCTCAATCCCATTAATATACAGAAATGTTCTCAATTCCACTTCCACAAAAGTTTTGTGTAAATAAAATACATTTTGTAAGAGTTCAAAATAAAAGTAAAAAGTTTTTAAAATGTTTGTAGAGAGCTGAATTGATTCTACAAACTTGATGAGAAAAAAATATGAAATATATAAAAGCTATTATCAAAATGAGAGTTTGACAATGGAAATATCAAATTGATAAGACTTAATATCAAATTAATAAAAAAAAAGAGTCAACCTGATACAATACAGTATCAATTTGATATCCTCGAAATGTCGTTTTAATGCTTTCGAAAATATCAGCTTGATACTTGGAATATGAAAGAGAATTTGATACTCAATAGTTTCAAATTGATTACTAAATAGTGTAATTTTGATGATTTTGGGTGCAAATAAAAACAAAATGAATTTAGGGTTCGAACCGATGCGGTTCAAAACAGGTTTGCCGCCCTAGTCGAAAGGCTTTTAAAATTTAAGGGAATGAATATTCTGTTTCTCATTCGATCGACGTCAAACCTCTTTTGGAACCAAAGTATGCGAAATAGTTGAACATGTATTTTCCCAATTTTTTAAACCCCACCCACAAGGAAAATGATTTCAATCCTGGTTTGAAATATGATTCCACTTCCACAAAAGTTTTGTGATTTGGAGTCCAAATCTAGTACTATAACCGGTTTTAAATCACAAAATTTTTGTGGAAATGGAATTGAGAACATTTCTGATGACTTTCCTCAACTTCTTTTGATCTGAATAATCGTGACAGCTTTTACGACCTTTATTATAATCAAACTAGCAAGTTTTATCCAGCTCGAAGTCATGCTATGTTTCCACATTAGGCTGCCTTCACACTGAGATCATGTTCATGATAGCCTAGTAGGCCTGCATTTTATCATAAGTCTACCATGAATTTGACAAACTATTCACGTTTAAAACATAGGAATTCCAAGTCAGCATAGGTGCAAAAAACGACAGCAAAAGACAACTCTAAGTTGACCAGCCTTTTTTGTGGTGTTGTGTCTTCCTGTTTAAAGTTATATAGTAACATAATATGACCTCGAGCCGGCTAAAACTTGCTAGTTCGAAATACATTTCATTTGTTAAACTTATAAAAATACATTTAGGACCGATTTCACATCTTCTACATACATAGAGCTATCTTTCACAAAAAACCAACAAATAACAGAGAGATAAGTTTACCTTTTCATACGAAAATCATAATGAAGTGACTAAAAAAAATACATTTAGGACTGATTTCACTTCTTCTACATTTCTTCTTTCACAAAAAACAAACAAATAACAGAGAGATAAGCTTAAGTTTTCATACGAAAATCATAATGAAGTGACTAAGGGCCGATTTCACATCTCCTACACTATCTGCACTATCTGTCACATAAACTAACACAAAACAGAGTAAAATGTAAGATTAACTGACACATAGCTGCTATCTGGAAGAAGAGAAATGGTTTCTAAATCTTTATCTTAATCTTAATTTAAAGTTCCGATCTGTGGATTTTGAACGCAATCAGAATGAAGTTTTTTATAATGGTAAAATGACATCTAAATTTCTTCAATAGATAGACCTACTTATTGTAGATATAATATCGAGTTTTTTTACAACAAAATATCCATATCGAAATAATACTATTTTCTAAATATCCCGCAAAACTAATTTCAAGGCTTTTCAAATCATTGTATGTATTGTATGTATTTATGTCTATTTCCCGGTAGGTTGCTCGATAATTAAGACTGAAAATTTGGGGGGATGAACGGTAAAAGGTTTACAACCTCCTGTGTACCTCCAGGGGGGCTGAGACAAGCGAATGCTATAATAGTGAACCGGGACCACAAAAGGTACCAAAAATTAAACCAATAAGGAAAGAATACCATCAGTATACTGACTGCTTTACACGGGTCGCTACTGACTATATTCTTATGTTTTATGATACATTTTTATATTATAATTTAAAATCGTCATATTTTCCAATAATAAAATGGCAAATTTCAAAATATTTTCGCGCCAGTCATGAAGTATACTTTGCAACTCTTCTGCCGTTTGTTACATAGATGACGCCAGCATAGATAGTTGGCTCCAGCTGAGGTTGAGTAGCAAATTGGTTTTGGTTGATATTGCAGGCTTCGGTTGGTTTTGAGGAAAATTATTGAAACGCAAACTTGAAAATAAGAAATTTTTTGTGCAAGAGATGCAACCCTGTTTGAGGAGATGGACCATTATTTTGAACACAATTCTTCTAACTAGATATTCAAACCGACGGATTTTTCAAGTGTTTTGCAAACCTTCCAATGCCAAAATCTCTAAAGATTTACATGACACCCCCTATTAAGTTTTAATCCTTCATACTGCAACGAGCTGTTCCGACAAACGGACATAACCTGAATAATGAAGGCTAAAGGGGATCTGCTATAGTTCCAGCAAACAAACCCTTAATTTATTTATACCATTACACAGGGGGAAATTTCTGTTCAGAAAATAAGTTGCTGTCAACTCATAACAAGAACGAAATATTCTCAAATTTGATGAGGGCTAATGTTCTAAATCGGCGATGCCCAGGCCTTATGCGCATTCGTTGTTGTTTTCCGCATGGGGAAAACCGCATGGCTAAGTGTAGTGCAGGGTTCCCCAAGAATAGCGGACGGAAAACCTGCTTCCGCTGACTACGTTCCAGACATTCACTAAAGTAATTCGGCTCTTTAACGTGTAAATTACCGTATGCGTCCGGCCCCCAGGGGTTATGGCTGGAGAACCCTGGCTTAGTGCAAGAACAACTTCATTTGTGATTGATATCTCTTCTCTTTCTCTCGTATGTCTCTTGAAAATTCGACTGCAACAACAAATATGTGTTTGCGTCGTCTTTAATTTAGATTTTGTTGCAGGTCTAATTTTTCTATTTCTTGAGGTTGTTGTTGCTTGAGAAATATATTTTCTTCATTTTTATTGGTGTCTACGCTGCCGTAAGCTGACTCTGGGCACCTCTGTTCTGATGAAAGTTCAATTCGATTGGAGAAAAATCGTTCTTACACTGTTTTTGACAACGTTTTGAGCTCATATATAAAAGAGGGATAATCTTATCAAGTGAATTTAGAGGGTCTAAAAATAAAATTCAAAATTAAAAAAGTTTATCAAAACACTGCCATCTGTATCTGATAGATAGCTTATTATGTGCTATTGCTGATTTGCGAGTGTGTGAGTGTGAAATGTTTCCCCAAACGTTGGTTGTGTGTTGACAGGGCAACTTTTTGTTGTAGCTGCTGCTGCTGTTTAAAATTAAACTCTCTGTGCTATTTAGTTGTCTTGTCGTTGTCTCTGAAGGTGAATTTATGGTGCACACATGGCATTCGACTACCTCAGTTCAGCAGAGTGTCTCTTGCTCTCGTTCTCTCTATATCTCTCTTTCTCTGTTCTGTCTGCTAGTTGGGTTGAGTTTTCCTCGTGTGACATATGTCGCTGGGCCAAAAATAGATTCATTTCGAAATGTAGGGGGCATTTTTCAGAGAAGATCATTCTCGCTCTCTCTCTCTGTTTCACCATGTGCTCTTCTTAAGACTTAATGGCTTATTAATGAGCGCAACTGATTTATCAAATAATTATAATATTAAATGTGTGTTATTCTCTATTTTTTTTTCCTTACAGATTTCAAAATAGCAAAAACCAAAAAAAAAAAACAAAGGAATCAGTAGGAAAGCTGGCAACGTCAGCATAGAATTTCATTTGGGAAAATATATCACATAAAGTTGAGAGCAAAGTAGGAACAACACGAAGCGGCAGCAGCAGCAAACGAGACGAGCTATAGCAACACCCACTACCATTTTCCTCCACATACATGCTTGCTTGACTAACCGTGGACGTCGCATCACAATCAACCACCTAATCCGTGCAAGTGCATTATAATCAAATCGCCGTTATCAAACGGCCAGAGTCAAAAACTTATCGCCGGCGCGCACCACCAACGTACAAGAACAGCCTCAAGATTCTGCCCTTCGGAGCTAACTTTCGTCTGGAGACGACACCCGGAGAGATGCACAAAATCACAGCTGCACCGACAGCGGCCACAGCGCCAGCTGGTGCGCTTGAAGCGCCACTAGCAGCGCCCAAATATGGCACATTGATACCAAATCGCATATTTGTGGGTGGCATAAGGTGAGTGAGAGATGACGAAGCGAGCTGCAAGTTTCTATAATAAAAACTCTCTGTAATTTACAGTGGGGATACCACCGAGGCGGATTTGACTCGCGTTTTCAGCGCCTATGGCACAGTCAAGAGCACAAAAATCATAGTGGATCGTGCAGGTGTTAGCAAAGGCTATGGATTTGTCACATTCGAGACGGAACAGGAGGCACAAAGACTGCAAGCGGATGTGAGTAAAGCCTGTTCTTTTTAATAATTTAACACCAAAAAAGTTATACGATTATGATTTTGAAATTCTATTGATGCTTTTGTCGGAAAGAGAAGAAGTGGTCGTCTTGGTCGTTGCCGCGTATCATACACACACACACACATACACACAGACACATACAAACCATCATTATAAATTGTGCTCCGATCTTTTAGGGCATTACCTGACCCACCACACACTACTACTACTACTACTACTACTACTAGTACTTCACTACTACTATGAGACGTCGCTTCCTTGCAGAAAAATGAAATGAAAGAAAGAAATGTACCGCCTAGGTACGGACGGCACTTTGTTCTTTATAATTCTTCTTATTGCGTTTTGTTGAGTTTTACGTTTCCGAGTTACGTTTCCGTTGCGTTACACATTACGTTACGTTTTACTATATCTTTTCATATGCCAGTACAAATACACACACACACACACCACCACCAACACACACACATCACACTTATAACCCTTAATTAATACTTTCTTAAGCGTAGGCAATAGTGTTGCTCTTTTTTGTTCAGTTGCTTATTCACTTGTTTAGTGGTTGGCTTTGACACTTCACTTGACTTTGATTTGATATTCCCACAGTTGATTAAACGCGACAGCTGAGCAAGTGAGAGAGCAGCAACTGAACAATAAAAGAGCAATAAAACAATCGTTTGCTTGTTCGCCGCTCTCACTTTCTCATTTCATGACTTTGCATTTGATTGTACACAGAGGGAAATTAAGTTTCGTCAACCAGTTAACAAACCCTCCGGATTGGGTTGATTAATCGGAGTTACAGGGATCGAAATCGTAGATGAAAAGAAAAAAAATCTAAAAGAAATCATAAATAAACGAAACTAAATAAACATTAGAAAGGCGCCGAAATAAACTACAAACCTAAATAAGCTCTGCTTTGTAATGAAAACTAACAAAAGTTTCAAGAAACAACACTATCGGTTTTTGAATGCTTGCATTCCAATTTTACGGTCAGTTTCAAAAAAGTTCAGACTAAAAGCTTAGGCATAATTCCAAGCAATAAATGCTTTCTGCCTTTGCTTTCATTGCTTTTGCAGTTCCCAATTGATTAAGGCAATGATTGTAAGAAGAGGCAGTTGGCATTCTCTAGCGAAAAGGCTACTGATGATTGAGCTGGGAGGTTCATAAAACAGTTCCAGCTCTTTAGTTGTTTACAGTTGTGAACAAACGCAAATTCTTCGGACCTTGAGCCAGCTAAACTCACTAATTAAATAAGATAACAATGGGCCGATATGGGACACACATACACTCAAAGCTTCTGTGACTTGGCGTTTGCTGCTGATGTCGGATTTTGCTATAAGCCTGCTTTTGGGATTCCCAAGAGGTTATAGTAATGCTGGCATGAGGGTAGTCTCTGCTAATTCACTTAAGATAGGCAAAGACTGGGGATTTGATGATGGAATGCAAACCGGTTCTGAAACGAACCTAACCAAACGGCACCGAACTGCATATTGAAACCGCTCCAAGGTGATAAACAAAAACAAAAGCAGAAGCAGAATCAAAAGCAGACGAAATGAAAGTTATTGCAGTTTTTTAAACATTGACTACAAATTCATAAGATATTAATATTGTGTCGGGTTTTAAGACTGTCTTTGGGATTCCTAAGTGGTCTTAGCACGTCTGTCATTAGGTTGCCTTTGTCAGCTATGATCATAACTTATTGACCTGGCGTCTGCTAAAAGTTCTACGATTGATATTCAAAGAGGTCACTAAGACAGTCACATGATAACCATAAATAATATTTTAAAGACCCACCCCCCTATTGCAAAAAAGTTATCTACGCCACTGGCGTCAACTCAAAACGAGAACGAATTATTCTCAGACTTAATTAGAAATGAAATCAGCGATGACCACTCCTGGCCCGCAGGGGCCGAACACATTTTCACATTTATTCACACCGACACGAGCCCGATCGCAGGTGGAGGCTTGTGCCAAGAGAGCAAACAGCTTTTCAATCGCTAACCAGTGATCGATAAAGCAAGTCAAAACTTTATTTTCGCACTGTCAACTTTTTGGCCTCTTCCTTCTTGAATTGGGCTTTCCTATAGCCTCCGTGGGCCGAAGTCATTCGTGTTTTTACGCAATCGCGAGCCGAGCTCATGATTGTGCAAGTAAAACGACTGTAGTCTGGAGAGTTCTCTTGCTCAACAACACAAGAACCTTTTTTCTGTCCCCTCCACTTCGCCTGCCCTGTTTTTAATGTTCTTGAAATGAAAAAAAGGTTCAAAAGGATCGGAGAAAAATTGTTCTTCATGTGAGAACATTGTACTAAAAATGAAGTTACACTGTTTTTGACAACGTTTATGCTAATCTTGAGTACAATGTTCTTGAATTTTTCCCTCTGTGTATTCCCGAAGAGCTACCCCTCAAAGCAAAGTCAACTGTGGAACTAGTGATTAAGTAAACGAACAACTGAACAAAAAAGAGCAAAAAAGAACTTGTGTAGTGTTGCACAAGTGCAAGTGAGTGAGAATTGAATAAAGTGAGCATTTCACTTGTTCACTTACTCATTTAACCACCCAAACGCCAACACACTAGTAGGCACAGCCTTCTTATTGTTCGTTCCTTCTTTTTTGTATGTACAAGTTGTTGCGTCCGGACAATTACGTAAAAATACTACATATATCCCCAAGTGTATGCCCGTTAAGCAAAAAGTTTTGTTGCACCAGTTTTTGCAAAAAATTTATCTATATTATATTTTTTCTTGGCTCCAAATGGGTCTTCTCTAGACTAGACTCCTAGACTTTTAGTGCGTTTTTTTTGTGCATTTGTTAATGTTATTCATTTGATTTGATTTTTTGCATTGTTGGCACTTCTTTTAATTTGGCCTAATTTGTTGATTTCAAATTGAAATTGATTGCACTTCTGTTTTCCCATTTTACTTTTCGTTGCAAATAATCAAATGCGAATAATAACAAGTAAGTGCGCGCCATAAAAGTTCATTGAGCTGGGCTTAGGGAATAGAGAAGCAGTAGAGCAGTCCCACACCCTGACCAAATACAGTCAATCCCAGCAGCAGCAGCTACCCTAGGTGCCAAAACCTTATTAGAAATTAACTTGTCAGCCATATTTTGTTTTGGCATACTAATTGATTATAATTGCATAACTATCTAACGTGCGCGTCCCCCTCTTTTGTTCAGTTCAAGTGATGCAACTTTTGCCCATTTCTGAGCAAAATACTCATTTCATTTTTATTTTTCCTCACTTGCGCTCGGTGTGGCATATTAAGTGAAAAACTTCAGCTGCTTGTCATTAATATGTGTTGTTGTTGTGCAGCAGCAGCAGCAGCAGAAGACGAAGTCTGGTACACAAGTGTCCTTGTAGTCCAAAGGAACGAGTCTTCTATAGAATCCTGCAAACAATGCCCCACAGGCATCACAAACAGGAAAGCAACAACAATAACTACAACTACAACACTTGTTTGCTAAAAAAAACTGGCACAGCAACAACGTACACAATGAACTTACAGCCGTGGCCACGTTTAACAAAGTTTTAATTTACACAAAATGCAAATATACATGGATAAACACACATTACACTAATTAAATTTCATTTAGCCAAAACTTTTTCATTTTGTTCCAGTTTTTTTTTCTTTCAGTTGCCATTTTCAAAATGATATCTAGAGTTAGCCTTTTATATAACATACACAAATTTTGTAGTTCGGGAAACCTTTTTTAGATACACCCACTACCTCTACTCACTCACTCACGCGTATACTTACTTTGTCTATATGTTTTGTGGCACACTAATCGCCTCATTTACCCATTCATTCGACACGAATCACATACTAAAATAAGGAAATAAAATATTTAAATAACGAAACGTAGTCCTATGGGTGAAAAGAAATTGGTATTGAATCAGCAATGGGCATTTAGTGGCCCTTTATTCGGCGTACAAGACAATTAGAAGCATTTCCCGATTCACTTCTCGGAATAGAGCAGATTTGAATAGAGGCAGAGTTGGTTTTAGTAGTTTAGTACTCACATGAATTACGATGGGTATCGAAATCGATTCAAAAAGGAGGGTGTCGAAATGCTTTCGTAGAATTCCGACTAGTCTAGCTCAGTTCTCAAAACAAACTTAAATTTTCGCTCATACCCATCAGAATGCTCATAGCTTGTCCGGCAGAAACAGCTGATTGAATTCTGATGGGAGCGGAAAAAGTGTGTAATTATTCCGACGGTATCCATAAAAATGTCAGTAGCAAAAATTGGACAAAAAATGTCGTTTGCATTGCCCATTATTTCTGCCTTCCGAAAATCATCCATATATGCCTGAATATTTAAAAAAAAATAACAGCCAACTTAATTCTAATGCAAGCTGTGTGACCGTTGGCGCTATTTAGCTGTTGAATTGTGGTACTTTGGCGTTAAAACGTCACACTATTCGCTCATGTCGGGACGGGATTAAATTACAAATTGTCGGATGGGTCGGAATAGAATTGGGTCGTAATCGGAGCGGGATCGAATTTTTTTCCCGCGCCCATCTCTAGCTCAGTTCAAACAGTCATTTAAGTACATTTTTTAAAAATAAGTATATTTTTGAGTTCATTATTAATTAAGGTTTGGCATATTACAACTTCGAGAAGGCGATAAAGCGTAAATCATAATTATCTCCGTAACGAGTGGATAGCTGTGGGTGCTGTGGCGCCGTCCTGTTGGAACCAATGCAAGCAACAGCGTGACCGTTTGACATTTGGTAGTATTTAACTGTTGAATAGTGTTATTTTAGCGTTTAGGGATCACACTGGACCCCAATCGTAATAAGCTGTCGCTCTTTAGAGCTTATCTGAGTACTAAAGCTGCCTTTACACTTGTCATATATCTCTAAAGGGACTCTCTGACGATAGTGTAATAGCAAGACATATAAATAAATATTTAGAAAATTTAGCCTTTGATGAAATAGAACAGGTTCTATTTGATAAAAGATTCATTTTAGAGAAGTTTGACAACCGACTATTTAGAGATGTATGTGTAAAGGCAGCATAAGCTTTAACTACTACCACACAGAGGAAAAATACCTGTTCAGAAAAGAAGTGCATTCAAATTAAAACAAAAAATGTTCCAAATGAGTAAAGCTATAATTTGCTTTATACCAAAACAAAAAACCTGTTTTCGGCAGACAGATAGAGTTGGCTCTCTTTTTGATCCCTCAACAACGTTGCTCAAAAATCGCAAAATCGACTCTAAAGTATAGCTAAAAATGCCCAATTGTATTATTAAATAGCTATAAAATAAAGCTAAAAAAAAGTTTATGCAGGCTAGAGGTCATGTTATGTTTATACATAACTCTAAAACAGGAACACAACACACCACAAAAGTCAGCAGCAAAAAATTTGCATCGGAAATTTTAAATGAAAAGCCGTAAAACATAATCGGACTTCGGAAATGGACATTTGGATCATTTATCAATTCCGATTCTGCATAAACTGGAAAACGGCAAAATTTCATATCGATTTTTTATAAATGCTGATTAGTATTTAAATCAGTCTTAAAAGCTGAATATTGTCAAAAAATGGAAAATTTATTTTCAAAAGAGCTTCAATTCGAATCTGTTTTTATTAGAATTTTTGTACTTTTAAAAAGAGAGCTACAAAAGAGGAAGTTTTTTAAAATAGCTAGAATTGCAGGTTTCGGCAAAACTGATTAATTTTCGGCTATTGACCTTACAAAATAGCTAGATTCTAGTGGGAAATCCTTTAGATGTGAAGCTAATAAAGTGTACAAAGTTAAAAAGTGAAGTTATTAAAGTGTGCAATAGCTCAATGTGCTAGCGCCACTTTCCATATGATGTTCGTTGAGTGCAGAAGAAGCGGGGTATCAGGTTCAATTCCTAGTCACAACCTAACCAATTTTTGTGTATTTTTCTGAAAGAATTAAACGACTTAGGATTAGGAGTGAGTCGTTGTTGTTGTTGTACAGCGGTGTCTCCGTTGTCCGGCCGCAGCTTCGGAAAAACCGTCTGTAAAAATAGTTGATGTGCAATAGCTCAATGTGCTAGCGCGACTTTCCATATGATGTTCGTTGAGTGCAGAAGAACCTGGTACCCCGGTTCAATTCCTAGTCACAACCTAACCAATTTTTCTGTATTTTTCTGAAAGAATTAAATGACTTAGGATTAGGAGTGGGTCGTTGAAGTTGTTGTTGTACAGCGATGTCTCCGATGTCCGTCCCCAGCTTCGGAAAAACTAAAAATATTTGTTGATTTTAACAAGCAGTTAGAAATGGGAGCAGAGAAGTTGCTACTGGCAACTGAGCAAACGATAGAGAGATTTTAAAAAACGCTCATGCTATTAGCAAGCAGAGGCACAGAATATAGAGCTTTTAAACTCATTCCTTCAATGTGCTAAACTCTTGGACAACTCTGAAGTACTATTGCAGCGGCTGAAATTCTGCCGACCACTAAAATAAAGCCCCTATAAGTAGCCTTCAGTTAAAAGATTGCTGAGCGCGCTGAGGCTGTAAATCGGATGACTTATGGTCGATCAATTCAAGCCTTACCTTAACTCGCATTTCAAATGTGCTTCTTACTTAATCATTCTTACATCTATTTATAAATTATAACTAAGAGCGCCGAGGCATGTTTTTTGTTGTCCTTTTTGTTTGCGTTACTTGGTTAAAACAAAAGAGCCACCATCACCAACAGAGTTGAAGCCAAAGCATCACCACCACCACCACCACCACCACCGACTACCACCAAAAGGGTTCTTAATTAAATTCAGTCAAGACAAGTAGAAGTGGGTCGCTTTGGGTGGTTTTACCATACGTTTTGTCTCGAGTTTACTTTCTCAACTGTCGACTGTGCTTGGGGCTTTTGTGATGGTCCTCTTATCCTTATGTTCTCTTTGTTGGATGCTTGAGGAGCAGTCGGCAGGCAGGGCCAACTCTAACATAAATGAAAAAGAATGTTTGCCCAGCGGCGGTCAAAAACGGATAGGCTGACGGGTGGCGGTGCGGGGGCTGGTGCGGGTGCGGGCGCGCTCGGTTTGCTCAGGTTTTCTTTCATTTCTAATTCCATTTTTCTTTTAAACTTTAACGAATACACGGCAGCCAAGTTGGCCCGCAAACATTTGCTTAGGTTAATGGCTATTACGGACGGTGGCCATTTTCTGCGTGCTCTTATCCGGGTGAGGAGCTTTTCATAATACTCCTCGTAGGTTTCAAGCACAAATCACAAGGGTATCAGACAACGACTAATTGCCAATTAAAGATAAACTGGTGTGGGACTCAAGAACCTCCCAATTGAAGCTTGCTAGTTAGTTTGGGTCAGCAAAAACGTTAGTTGATATACAAGGCAAATGAATTTTTAATGGTGCCCTTAGAAAAAGGCTAATGGAGTTGTGATGAAATTTTGGGATACATGACATTTTGATATTTTGAGTTTTCTTTTTAAGTTACAACATTACATTTTACCATTTTCAAGAGGATGGTGGGTTAATCAGCCTAGATTCTAAAGTTATAAATTGTATTAAATGAACATTAACGAATACAATACGATTATGATGGAATTTACAGCAGACAGCTTGAAATAGGAAGTTAACTTTTCTTGATCGCCCATCCATTTGTAGCTGTTGTTATTTGACAAATCGATTTCTTAATGTATAGGTGTCTAGACCAGTGTATATATACGTCGGACTCTGGTCTAATTGTTGTTGGGGAAAAAACGCACCGTGACCAATCCTGGTCTATTGTGCCCCCCTATTTAGTTTACAGCTCTCCTAGCAGCCCCTTTTCCTGTACGAATGTCGGAATTTTCGTGAGTTCTAGGTAACTTATCTTGTTTGGGTGTAAGATGTGCTTCCCAAGCTCTCTTATGATGTATTGGCCTAAGCCGCTGTAGGGTTCTGGGCCTACTATTGCGGTGGCAGCATCCTTGCATTTCATTTCCGTCGATATCGTTGTGTCACATACAGACGTACGTGGAGAATAGAAGCCCCAGGGCCGATTATCTGCAGCTCTGAGCCGAGAACGAGTGAAAGTAGCCAGAGAACAGAAAGCGTCTGACCTACTACCCATCCATCCATCTACCTGCTTCTGACGTTCACAACACATTCAAATTACATTTGGAAATCAATATTTGCCCATTCTTACTTTTTTTATGACAAAGTAATAAATTAATTATGAAAAGGGCGTTACAATGTAACTGGTTCAACGGGAAAGGTTGAATTTACCTAAGGCAACTTCAGCACCGAAAGGAAGCGTTGCGACGGCAAAATTGAGTAAGCATTTGTTGTCGAATCTGCCCGATATGTAAAAAAAAGGGTTCAATTGGGACAATCGCACAGCACAAGTGTACAATACTGCATTGAAAGCAAATGCACTCATTCATCTAACCTGGGTTTTGCTGTTGGTTAGTGGTTGTGTCTTGTTCTTTATCTCTAAGACTAGCTTAGAGGTAAACTTGACTATCTGAGAGGATAGCTATTTTCTAGTATGATAGTTCTTTTCCATATTAAGGTCTGCACAACGGGAGATGGCACATACTTCGGCTTAAACAAGTAAGAAAGTCGGTACAGCCCGATTGTAATATACTTTGTACCGCAGCGAACTTTAATTTAGTCGTAGTTTGATTATAGTTCATCCCATCTTTATAATTTCATTATCAAATCGATAAATAATCTAGATTACTTAATATCTCTTAATATCTATCTAAAAAATTGTGGAAGAAATTACGTGAAGTATAAGAAGTTTATGTCCCATACATGTCAATCCTCTATCTCTTACCATCTGTGAGATCTTTTCGTTCATACCGACGGAGAAACGTATGAACGGACATGGCTATATCGACTCGGCTGTTGATCCTGATCAAGAATATATATACTTTATAGTGTCGGAAATGATTCCTTCTCCCTGTTACATACCTTTGCACAAACTTAATATACTCTATGTACCTTCGGTACAGAGTATAATGAGTCTGCGGACAAACTGGCTAGAATAGGTACCAACCGATAGTAAATTCTCCCATTGACCTTTTCGATCCCGGTCGATGCCAGAGTTTTCAGATTTTGCAGCTGCGTCCATACAGTGAAAAGACTTGCTCTATCTCCCCACACGACAACTCCATACGTGAGCATCGGTCTCACTACCTTGAGATATAGCCATCGGACGATGTGTGGTGCCATGCCCCACGATTTTCCGGCTATGATTCTGCATGTGTACAGTGCCCTAGTACACTTACTGAGTGTATACTTAATGTGCTTGTCAAATCTTAGCCTGTTGTCAAAGACAACGAAAAGGAATTTGACCTCCTTTTCTAGTGTAATGAGACATCCAGCTAGGCGTATTTATTGGCCTCATTCTGCTTAGTTTGTATTTTCTTGTGAACGGTACAAGAAGGGGTTTCGCAGGGTTTAGGAAGAGCCTAACCTCCTTCTTGCACCCATCGGACGTCACTTTCAGTACCCTCTGGACTGTCACATAGAGTTTCTTAGTATTTTCTTTTCATGGCATGTTATGCCCAGGGTCAGGAGTCTTTCTAAAACCTCATCCACAAGTAGGCTCCTCTGTCTCTAATGAACGGAACTATGATGGTTTTTGCAGGGTTAAGGTTGAGCCCAACCTTCTTGCAGCAACCGGACGTCACTTTCAGTCCCATCTGGACTGTCACTTAGGGTTTCTTAGTATTTTCCGCGTAGCTACTCTAGAAGCATAAAAGCGAAGGTTTTGTTGGCTCGTGCGGACCTGCCAAAACAACTTCTTGTGCCTCTCTTTCTGCTATGTCTCTTGCAAATTTGAACACAACAACAATGATGTATGTATATGCGTCGTCAGCGTCATGGTGGAAATACCAAAGTGAAGCCGTCGGCATCTGCTGAGGGCCAGTAGATGTATGCCTGGGATATAGAAATAGACGGCAGAACATTTATTTGTCTCTTAGGCTTAACTAAAGACTAATTTTATAATTCTTCGACCTTTTTGAAGCTTAATAGTCATTAATATGAACCAATTTTTCGCCCTATATTGTGACCTTTAATGTCCTTTTGACAATGAATGATCAAATTTCAAAGGGCATACAAAAACACAGCCCACTTTAATCAGTTTCAATTTGAAAGTTGGACTAAAATCTATTCGTTATTGGCGAATAGATATGAGAAAGGAAAGTAACCTTGATAAACAGTGCTATAACCAAAGTCTTTATTCAAATTGTATTCTACGCAAAAAAAGGTGTTGGTTATTGGTTTCAAGACCTTAGCGGTCACATACTAAATTTGTGTGTATGTGAGTCGTTCAGGGATGTAAAATTTACATTACGAAAGCAATAAAATTGACTTCGTTGGGTTGAGATCTCAGCGCAGTTAGGCGTTTCAAGTTCAAAGCTAAGCTCAATAGTAGTGTGATAAACATCCTCCGGTTGAGAAATTGGTGGTACCCCCTCGATGCAGCAGAGTTGGAGATGTCAGTGACAAATACAAGATCAAGTATCCTGCTCATGCTATTCATGATAGAATTTTTCTGTCCAAGAGGCAGCTCGGACATTAAATCGGCAAATTCGTGTTGGATAGATGGAAAAAGTTCGTCGGAATTATCAAAAGATGACCAGGATATGTGAGGAATATTAAAGTCCCCAACGACAACTAAACGATCACGGTCATTTAATAGAGATGCGATATGTCGAATTCGTTCAGTGTGAGTTAGATAAACCGCGAGCTCAGATGCGGGAGGGATTTACGAGCAAGTGATAAATAATTTTTTTTTTTTTTTTTTGAATTTCAACAGCAAAAGCGTTTGGTTCAAAATGATGCCTGAGCGCCATACCTTCTTTGTTGTATCATGTACTGAATTGTATTGAATTGTATTGTAAGCTGAAACAGAGAGCGAGCTGAGAGCAGAGCTGATCATACCTGTTATAGTTGAATCATGGGTGCGACCCAGCTTAATTTGATTTGGGTAGTAGAATGCGCATAAGTTAAGGTGTGAGGAAACACAACTTCAGGAACATTAAAATGGTCGCCAGATAAATTACATTTATTATTTTCAATAGGTGGCATAATTGTACCTCATAAAGAAAAGCAATATAAAATTTATTTTATTATGGGATAGCCAGTGGAAAAAAGAATAATAAAAGAAGACCGCAATGAAGAAGGAAAGCGCGGAGTCTTGAAAGAGAAATAAAATTGTAAAATCATATTAAAACCTCGCAAAATCTTGCGTAACTTAATCGTTTGCACAGGCAGAGGGTTTGGCTTATGTAACTCTACTTCAACAGTCATGAAGTGGTTTCTTCTTTTCATAATTGTTTTATACTTATATTTTTTTTTTTTATAACTTGGTGTTGGTTATTGTATTTTACCTGTGTTTAAAATAAGAAAAACAAAAAAAAATGGTTAATTTTTAATAACAAAAACAAAATGGCTTTAATTTTCGATATTGAATTTATTGTTTTTGTTTTCTTTTTACCAAAGCTTCTGTGACATTTTTAACGAGTTAATTACGTTTTTCTTTGTGCTTTTGTTTGTGAATTAAAATGAAATTTGTTGTTTTAAATTTTATTTTCTGTGCCGCGCCAAGAAAAATAAAAACAAAAGAACAAAACTAAGTTAAACCAACAATTATTGATATTATTGCCACATATGTACATGACATTTTTGTAATAAACCTTACTTAATTTTACACAAAACACACACACACACACACACTCAAGTATATACTTTGGTAATGGTATTTTGCCTTGGCACGTGTTTTCTCTCTCTTAGCCATGGCCGTGCCATTAAACAAAAACAAAAAAGATGAAGCGTTGCGCATTAATTTCTTTTAACTTTTTTTGACATTTTTTTGATGCTGCTGCGTTCAATTTGAATTTGAATTTCGTTCGGCTTGTGTGTTTAAGCTGCCATCATTTTGTTACTAATACGACTTCATTTGTGCTTTCTCTCTCTCTCCCCCTCTCTCCACTCCAAAACAACAACAACAACAGGGTGAGTGCGTGGTACTGCGTGATCGCAAATTAAATATTGCACCGGCCATAAAGAAGCAGGTGAGTGTGGATTCAGTTGGTGTATTCCTTCGTAGATTCTCATCACTTAAAACTTTGTCCATAGCCCAATCCTCTACAATCGATTGTGGCCACCAATGGGGCTGTTTATTATACAACTACACCGCCGGCACCGATTAGCAATATCCCGATGGATCAATTTGCGGCTGCTGTTTATCCGCCAGGTAAGTTTTTGTTGTAAGCAGTAGAAGAGTGTTCATGTCGGGTTGCGTAGTAGTGCTGGGTAAAACTTAGATGAAGAAAGTTACTCAGTTTTTTGCTCAGTTGCTCACTCACTACAAAGTTCAATTGTTCAGTTTGATGCAAAAGATAGTGTTTGTAAATTGAATCGCATAATCGGTTTTCAAATATGCAAAAACCGTACCGAAAATCGCAGTAGAATAGAGTTCGTTTGTCGAGAGATTCGTTTGCGTTCTTCTCGTTCTTTTGCTGGGCTATTCGATATGTTTTGGAATCCAATTGATACGTACCGTTTTCATTCTGTTTCTGCACACATGCTCTCATGGGGAGAAACGAGCTATACATTGAGGGCGCAAAGGACCATTGGGTGCACATCGCTGCTGAGTACAATTCCAGAAATTAATGCGAAATGTCAAAGGGCTGACATCCGGAAACAGAAACAAGCGCTAACCAAAACCTCGGGTTTAAGAGCAAATCAAAATAAAACATCTGTAAACCACAGAACCGAATCTATTTATAAATATAGTTTAACAAAAATCTGTAATCTTTCTGTAATATGTAAATTCTGTAACTTTGTTTTCAATACGGCACAAGTCACACAACGAAGTGTGATGTTCAGCTGATTCAATATTCTTCCCGTTTCATATTCTGGCGGGTTCGGTACGATTATTTTCAAACACCTCGGAGCGACCAATTCCTAGCAAAGGTTACCTTGCATACGTTTTCATACACCCAACTGGAAAGTTACATTTGCTAGGATTCTAAGGCTTTAACAACCCTAAAACAACTTCTAACCCCAGAAATTTTTTCTTCTGATCAATTCTGCAAACCTGTACAATTTTGATCAAGGTTCGGTCCGGAGGTTTGAAAATAAAGTCTATGGTCCGGTTCGGACCTTTTTGTGTACTTATTGAACCCAAGGTCTTAGTTCGAATCTGGTTTCATACATTGTTAGATAGTCGACAGGCTTCTACTTTGAACAAAATTTAGACAAATTTTTGATCACTCTTCCAGATTACCAAGCTATATTAATCGTCGAATATAAGTCGAATGGACCACATTCATAGGCCCTCCAAAATATTTCAAAAGAGTCTAGTTTTAAAATTTTGGAAGTAGCCTCACCTTTTACGTACATAAATGTACCCCTTTTCTTGTCGAAATCGCAATATAGATTGGATTTTTCAAACCCATCTTCAATTATCATTTCAAGCGATTATATTCTGCAAGCCACGCATTCGTTGTTTTACGCAAAGGTAGGATGCATGCCTTATGGGCTTGAGGCTAAAGCAACAACAAATTCATATGCGTTCTACTCTTTCTATCCGAGCGAGTTGGCGCGTGCAGACCTGCAATAACAACTTCATATGTGTCTCGCATTCGTTGTTGTTTTACGCAAAGGCATAGCAGGTGCGTATATCCTGCAGGCATGCCATATGGCCCAGGTAAAACAACAACAAATTAATTTGCATTCTCTTTCTTTCTTTCCTAGCGAAGGTTTTGTTGTTGGCGCGTGCAGACCTGCAACAACAACTTCATATGCTCCACGCGGCCATAAGCTCTAAGTTCACAACAATGTTGCTTTTGCGTAGTCAGCGTAAGTTAACGATTGGCCTCGATCGCCTCTCTCGCAGTGGCCGAACGCTTTTCGCTATTCAAGCCGACACACACATACGCACAAACAAAAATCTGGTTTCTATTTCTTGTGGTAGTTGTTGATTCTGGGCCCTCCCGATCTAATATATAAAAATCTCGTGTCACGGTGTGAGCCCGCAATCCTCTTAGGAATCTTTTTGTTTATATTTGGTAGTACCAGAATAGAAATCGCAAAACTTGCAAAATTTAGATAATCGTGAAGATTTAATAGTTGGCCATTGTTGACGGTTATATAATAGGTGTAGGCCAATCGGTCCAAAAAAAATCGCGAAATTTGCAAAATTTTACAATGAGTAGATTGTCTTGAAGACGGCTAAATATTCGGGTAAATGAAGACAGTTAAATAAGCGAGTAAATAGACTGAGTAAAACCAAAGATTTATAGATATTATAGATGACGCATGTGAAACAAAAAACGATTTTCTTGGGAGCTGACATTGGATCCCAATTTTTGTTTCTCGCTGCCTTTACGAGGAATATATGTATATAAAAAAGTTTGTATGAGATGGGGTATCTATATCTATAACGCATATATGGTGCGAGTGGCTAGCTCCTCTTCTAGAAGCTGAATGGTTTTTATTATGACATTGGTTCTCCTTTTTATACATTTTTCGGTTCAAATCCAAGCAACGCACTTGCATACCATATGGTGGTTGTGTGTTGTTCGGTTTTTCTAATTTATTGATAACAGATGTGGCCCATTTTTTAGGGTTTTTAGGTTCTAGTCTATTTTTATGAGCCTCGTCCCAAGCGCAGGTAGCTGGTCTCACAATGCACTGTTGAAATATCTTTGAACTAGACGGGTAAATAGGAAGTGTAGATCAAAAGGTAAAAAAAATCCGCTCATAAAAGTTTTTATGAAAAGAAAGAAAATCTTATATCGACGTTCTTTTTGTATAGATTGGGTCCGGTTGAAGTTTACGTTCGGGTGGTTAAATATTTAAAAGGTTCAATTCATGGTCCGGTTTGAGGGACAAAAACCGAAAAAAGTGCAACTAAGAGAGCAACTGAACAATTCAAAAACAAAGAGTAAGTGCGAGAGCAACTGAACAACCCAAGTCTAGAGTCTACGTTAAATAGTTCTAGTTTTTAATTTGATGAAATTTGAAATCTTCTCTTTTTTGTCTTTTTTTCTCTTCTTTTTTATATATTTCATAACTCTGTTCTTCTTTTTCTCTTGATAAAATGTATGTACTACACACCACCACCACCACCAACAACCACATCATAATCTACAACAACTACTACAATATGCAATATCTCCTGTTGGGTAACAATTAACCAATCCTAGTTACTGACTTTACAGCCGCTGGAGTGCCAGCCATCTACCCACCTTCAGCCATGCAATATCAGCCATTCTATCAGTACTACAGTGTGCCAATGGTGAGTCTTAATAAAGGGAGGGGATGGTGTGGGTAGGAAATGGGATTTGATTGAATGATTTTTTGTTTTTTTTTTCTTGCACCCACAGAATGTACCCACCATTTGGCCTCAGAATTATCAAGGTAAGTTTTTAAATCGCTCTCACTTTCACTCTCTCTCTCTCTCTCTCTTTGTGGTATCTCTTATATGTTGGTAGCTACACATTGGTATTTGCTTTGTTTTCTTTCTTTTTTCTTGGCTGCACCACCACCAACAACAACCAACCAACCAACCACATCACAAAAGGTTAAAAAAAAAAACCAAAATACGTAAACAAATTTATGTAGTCGCCAATTTTTTCGTTGAGAGCTGCCCCCATACGACAACCAACCAACCAACAACAACAACAACAACAGCAGATGCCACTTCAACAACAACAACAACACCCTCAACAGCAGCCGCACTTCTAGCTTATAATTTAGTTTAAATTATAATTTAATTTATATATTAATTCTAGTTTATTTTTAGTTTTGACTATTTTGGCCACAAAAGATTGTAATTAATTAGTTGAATGCCATGCCCCAATACACACACACACTCACACACACACACACAAGCTAAGGAAATTCTACATTTTTTGATTTTCCTTCTTTCTGGTTTTTCTTTTTTTTTTTTTTGCTTGCTCTGTATATAGCCCGAATGTATGTATGTATGTATGTATATAGAGAGTAGTAGTCGACGGCATACATACTCGTATTTTTTATAGCCTACACAAATGAAACATTTGCCAATTTCTCTCATATATTGTAGGAATTTATCCATGTTAACTTTGAGGATGCAGAACAACCACAACAACAACAACAACAACAATCGTGATGCTACTACCACTACTAAGTACTACTACAACAACAACAACCACACAGAAAAATAATAATTAGAATTTATTTGAAAACAACAAAACAGCAGCTGCAATTTTCAAAATTTCATAAACTCACTAACATATAAGGACTGTAAAGGACATCACGCACACACACACACACACACAACACACGCACACGCACCACTGTAAAATGCTGTAAAGTAAGCTGCTTATGTTTTTTAGGGATGGGGGGAGCAAAGTAAAATTGACTGTAGATGATGTGGACGTTGTGAGTCTGTGTGTGTCAGTTGGGGATAGAATTTGTGAGTGGAAACATTTTTAATGTGCAATTAGCCAAGTTATAGAGACAGGAGGGGGGCGGGGAGGGGTACACAAACAACTAAATACAGTCGAATTTTATCAACTCGAATCCGACTCATGAATTGTAATCCTGTAAGCAACATTACTCAAAAGTAATCCTTTCATTGCAGAATTTATTCCTACAAATTTTAAACTTTAGAAAATTTTTTTCTTGTATCAACGATTTCTTGAAATAATGTCTGCATCTGTCTCGGAACTAAGTTTTTTGAGTTTCTCCACAGTGTAGAGCAAGGAGCATCATCCTCATCCATAAGAAAGTGTACTGAGCTTGCTTGCGAATCCATATTTCGGTTGTTTCACTTCAGCTTGCATATGAGAAAGTAAGACAGACACAGTCGAAATATAAGAAAACTAGAACAATAACGCGCAAAGCTTATAAACATAGATATGGATCGTCTGACTGGGCTGTGGACATATTATAAAGGGTAAAAATTCATTTAACTTTTGCCAAAATACTGTAAATTTTAGTACTTTAATGTTTAGGTTGTCGGTCAAAAAATCAAATCGAACCTGATTCGGACAATCTCTAATTGAGAAGGATTAGTTCAAAGGTTAATTAGGATTGATTGATGCCCAAACGTTGCTTATGACAGTGCAGATAATACATATGAAGAAAATCAAATTAAAGAAAAGTAAAAGTAGCAGATAGTGTAGGGGTTAACGGCAACTCAACAGTTTCTAAATTAGTCCAAAATGTACTTAATACATCGCGAAATGGTTTATCTCGGAAATTTCGGGATTGAAAACATGGTACTTAAAATAAAGATTTTGTATTTAGATCAAGTATTTTCAAACTTATTATACTCCTGACACCGTTTGTATTGTAAATATTTGAAACAAGGCAAACCTTCAAAATTTTAGTGAAAATTCGGTCCGGAGGTTCGAACCCAGCAGTTTATGAAATTTGTGATCACATTACAGTCTTTTCAAGTCCTCTGTCACATTGAGCATAGGCATGAGTCATTTTCGAACAACTCATACTGAACAACTCTTACTGAGTCTCTCTACTCACTCTGAACAAAACAGAACGATTGAAGAACATGTTAACTGGTTCTCTTAAGTGAACAACTAAATTTGGTTCACTCACTCATGAACAACCCCATTCTACTACACACCAAGTCCTCTGTTACATTGAGCATAGGCATGGGTCATTTTCGAACAACTCTTACTGAAAAACTCACTCTGAGCAACTCCCACTGAACAACTCTTACTGAGTAATTCACTGTGAACCAACTGACTTAACAAGAACAACTGAACAACTCCTACTGAACAACTCACACTGAACAAAAAAGAACAATTGAAGAACATGTTCACTGGTTCAGTTAAGTGAACTCAATTTTGTTCACTCACATGAACAACCCAACACTACTCTTACTGAGTAATTCACTCTGAACAACTGACTGAACAAGAACAACTGAACAACTCACACTATACAAAAAAGAACAATTGAAGAACATGTTCACGAACAACCCAACACTAGTTCAAAGGTTCAAACTAAAATTGACCGATGGTTAATGTTCGAGGTTCAAGGCTTTTGGCCGCGGGTTTACTAAAGATTTAAGCTTCAATAAAATATGCCATAAATATTAACAAACGTATTAAACAATGCATTGCAGTGGGACTTTTGCTTTAAATAAAGATTCACTTAATATTCCCCAAAGTGCTTAGGAACGAGCATTTGCTTGACGTTTGATGCTTTTAACACACTTAACGTAATTCGATTTCATGTTGGTTTGCACATTGGGTAGGCAGAATTGGTTAGATTTTTGGTTCGGATAAGGTTCAGGCTTAGCTATTTTCTTACATAATTTGTTACGCAGTAATCAACGTCGAAATTCAGTGCGGTCCACTCAGGGCTGTAGATATAATTAGAAAATAATATATTTGCATTAAGTAATTTCGATGTTAAAAGTATAAAAAGAATGAAACATTGTTGATCCGAGAGCGAATCTTCTTAATTCAAGTATAAATTAAGCAAATCTGCAAACTGAACGAAAACCAAACCGTTTCAGATTGGTCTGTTCTACTTCAGTAAGAAGCCTAATTTTCAGGTTCTCGACCATGAAACTCGAATGAATCATTCATTTTAAACAAATCTTTTTACTTAGGACCAAGTACTCATCTTCTAAATCAGCGGTGGAAGCCGTCCAACCACTAAAACAGAAAAAATAATCTAAACCAGCGGTGGGCACGAAATTTGAGTTTGAGAGCTGAGCAGTAACAAAACAATAACAGAAAAAAACGTCCGTTTCCTGTACGAAGGTCAGGATTTTCGTGGGTTTAGGTTACTGATATTGGTTGGGTGTAAAATGTGTTTCCCAAATCTACTGAGTCTGCGCCTCGCTAGAGCATCGCAGTGTGCTAGTATATGCTCGGAGGACTCCTTCTCTTCGTAATATCTGCATAGTTGGGTATTTGTTATTCCCAACTTGTACATGTGGCTCCGTAGTCTGCAGTGGCCCGTGTAGAGCCCAGTCAAGCTCCTTAGGGCCTTCTTTCCTTGTTAGATTAACTTTTTGAACCTTTTGAAATTATGGTTCACTATTAATACTTTAGCTTGTCTCATCCCCCTGGTGTTTACCCAGGAGGCTGTTCTGAGCGTATTCTCTTCCTTTCTAAGGAGACTTTTTATTGTGTGTTGACCTATGCCGCAGTAGGGTTCCGGGCCTACCATTGCGGTGGCTGCACCCTTGCGTGCCAATTCGTTTCCGGGGATATTGTTATGTCCCGGTATCCAATGTAGGGTCAGGTTCTAAATAGATGCTAACAATTAACTCTGTTAGGGGCTATTTAAAAGCCCTAAATACAGCTTTGAATTTTATTGCAAAAGGAGCGAGTATGTCTAGGATTCTTACTGACAGCTCAACATTTGGTTCGAGTTGATAAAGTTCGACTGCAACGTAACATTTTGAACTATAATTTCAAGCCCCTCCTTGGGGGGAAATTTTTTATATTATTTTATGTTGGGCGGGAAATACAAAACACAGCGCAGCAATTATATTACAAATATATATATATATTATATACGAGATACAACTTACTATATACAAATACAGAGGCAGCAAAATGTGAAAAAAGCACAAACACACACACACACATACAAATACACATACATATATACTATAGATTAACTGATTGATACCTATATAATGGTAGCTAAGAGTGGGCAGCGATCGAAAGATTAAAGACATAAAATTATGCATAAATTAATTTATATACATATATATATATATACACATATAAAAAACATTAATGTAAATGTAACTTGTAACTGTTATATACACCCACACATACAACACACACACACACACACACAAACATACTACAAACAAGCCGAAGTATGAACAAAAATGTAAGAGAATTTTCAGTCGTAAGCCAAGCAAAACTTGAAAACTGAACGAAATTTTAGTCTAGGCACCTAAGCAAAGCAAAAAGTGAACTAAAATAAAAGAAAAACAAAACAACAAACAACAAAACTAAAATACACACAATAAAATATTCAAAATATGCTAGCAAAAACAAAACAAAAAACACACCTAGTTTATAGAGACTTATATAAAGAGACTATTAAAAGGAAAAAGCAAGCTAAACTCAAAACTCTAGCAAAGAAAGAAAAAAAAAACAAATTAATACCTAAAGCAATACATAGACACTCATAGGTGTGTGTTACACAAAAAATATAGCTAAATAAACTTACCAAGGAGACGACGAGTAAATCTGCAAAGAAAAAAAAATTCATTTTATACATCAATTGGAAACGTTTTTCTGTTAAATCTATTGTTATGATGATAATCAAAAATTTTGCGGAGGCAGCGGCAACAGTTTTTTTTTTTTCTACCACTTTCGGGAGCAGCTAGCGAATTCCATTCGAAATTGGTGCATAATTTGGCTGAATGAGAAATTTCACATAAATGTTTATAAATATTATACGTATATGCCTTATTGATGAACAAAATTATTTGCCCATATAAGAAAAAAAAAACCCAGAGGTTTCAAAAATACCTGCTAACGAAAAACGAAAGTAGTTGCTCTCTCACACTCTCTGACAAAAAAAAGAATTCTCCAGCTGCCACCGCAAAGTCCCAAAAAAATATAAAAAAAAAACAATTATTCTTCATAAACTTGTTGACAAATTTTTACCTAAATTGTTAAATAGTTAAAAAAAAAATACCAAAACATACAAACAAGAAAAAAAAAACGAATTGTAACAATAATAATTAGAAATCACACTCTTTGTTAAAGAAATCGAAATGAAAAGGAAAGCAATAATTCAAAAACAGGAAGCAGAAGAAACCACCAGAGGAGAGTACTTAACTTAAAAAGAATATATGTAGGCGTCAGTCAATATAGGGGGTTAGGGTTTAGATGAACAAAGTTGGTTGCTCACTTTATATTGCTCAGTTGTTCTATGTTGGTTCAATTGGCTCTTTGTACTTTTTTGTTTAGTTGCTCTTTTGGTTCAGCTGCTCACTCACTGCTTCTGTTGTGTTCAGTTGGTCACTCACATCTTTTTGTTCAGTGAATCGATTACTGAGCCACACTTGAGTAAGTAGAAGAGCAACTGAAAACAAGTAAGCAACTGAACCATAAAGAGCCATTAAATAAAGAATCATGCTCACTTGTTCTTGTAAGTTGAATTGCTCTTTTACTTGCTCAGTGGTTCGACTGCTAAGTAACTGAACAACAAAGAAGTGACCGTGCAACTAAACAAAAAAGTGAGTGAGCAATTGAACTAAAGAAAGATTGAACAAAAACGAGAAAAACTGAACGAACTCTAGAGCCTACTCACTTGTCGTGTACAGCAGAATAATTGATCCCCGATCAGGTATCAGAAAAAAATTTTGCATCCAATAGTTTCTAAAGTTAAAGTGAGAACTCAAGCATTGCGCTTGTGTGCGTAGCAGCAAAACACAAAGTAAACGTTTGTTTGTTTGACATTTTAACATGAGCAACAAGCAAACGACCAAATTCCTCGTGATAGAACAAAAATCCGAACAAGCTCATCGTAAGAGAGCAAGCCGCAGAGCGTACTATTTATAGAACACAAGTAGTCTCTATCTATACGTGTGTCGGCTGCGACGCCGGCAGACTTATGAGTTCCTATCCCACGAGATAGGCTTTTGTCATTTTGGACACCACTGTTCTAAAACGAAGATTATAGTAATTACTTTAACGTTTAAACGTTGGATTGTTTGTTTGACATTTCAACATGAGCAACAAGCAAACGACCAAATGCCTCGTGATAGAACAAAAAGCCGGAGAAAAGCATCGTAAGAGAGCAGGCCGCCGAGCTGTTTGTAGAACACACGTATTCTCTCTCTCTATACGTGTGTCGGCTGTGACGCCGGCAGAATTACGAGTTCCCATCCCATTGGATAGGCTTCTGGCCTTTTGGACACCACTGCTTTATAGCCTTTTCACACTGGGCGCAGCATTGTCGAAGCAACTTTAAAAACAGCTACTACTAAGTATAATTTCAAAGCATCGCAAAAAGAACTTGGAAACGATAACCTTCTACGAGTTATATGGTTATATCAATGAAAGCTGATCTGGAGCTTGAATGTTGCGACTTTTGAGTGAACACTCAGCCTACGTATTTCCTATAAAACACAAATATCGAAGTGGCGGCCAGTGTGAATTGACATACTATTTCCTTGATACATGCTGCTATATCATAATGCCGCATCATAGAAAGATTATGGCAAATTTATACTTGATCAGGGGAGCAAGTTGTTCTGCTAAACACGACCACTTGTTCAGTTTCTTTACCCCCCCACAAACTTATATAGCAAATTTTTATTTAGTTTTTCAAACAAAAAAGAAAAGATACTCAACCAACTACAAACAAAATGTGGATATTTTTTTCCATCCTAGTCCAAACTCTGGCAAAAAGTTTGTTGGATTTTGAGGATTTTTGGTTAATCAACACCCACACAAAACACACTCATCTGTCCAAAATCTTTCCAGCAATCTTTTTCTTCCGCAGACTAATAATAATAATAATACAAAATAAAAAACTAAAAAAAAACAAAAATCCAAGGCATAACTTAAGTATATACGTGATATTTTGAAAAAGCAAAAATTCATAAATAAATTGTTTAGGTTTAACACAATATTAAAAATAAAAACAAAAATTATATATATGATATATAAAATATATATATATATTATATACATATACATTATTATATAAAGTAATGCCCAGGCATAATTAATTAATAAATTAATTAATAATGAATGAAAGATGAACATTTTTGCTGACAAACAAAACACAAGGAAAGTTCTTAAGTTTTTACTGAGCAGCAGCAAAGAGCAGAGAGCAGATTGTCCCATCGTAAACAAAATCTATATAGTGAATATTTATATTACATATACATACATATATATATATATATATATATATATATATTTAAATGAACAAACATACAGAAAAAGAAAAGAAAAAAATTAGTCAAAGTAAATGAAAAGGAGAACGTGAAAATTATATATCATAGCGCAAAGAATATATATTTTAACGAACAAGAAAATCAACTGAAAAAGTGCAGCTCAACCAGGAGCACAAATGTTTTTAGACTAAGTACCTACCTACCTAAATGAATTCAACAATTAAGAAGCCTAATTTGTATAATTATATATACAAAAAAAAAACAAACAATTATCAAAAAAAAAAAACAAAACTAAAGCCCACATAAAACAAATTGTGAACAGAGAAAAACATGATCATCACACACACACACACACACACACATACACAACCCTCTAAACACTATGCCTATATACTACCTATACGTATGTGGAAAAGAGAAAAGAAAAAAGAGCATAAATAGCAATAACAATAAAGCAACAGCTACTTAATAATTTTAGCAAAATGCAAAAACACGCAAAAAAAATGGAAACTATTGCAAACAACTTTTATTTTTGATTTATTATTTTTTCAAAGGGTGGATTTAAAAAGTCGAAGGATTTGAGTTGAAGAGAAAGATTGTTTAAACTAAAATTAAACATTTTAGTCAATTTGGTTTAAATATTAAAAAAAAATTCAATTAATGAACTTTGCATGAGAGTAAGCTCGCAAATACAAACAAATATACAAAATATACATCAGGGCTATAAATCGAAATTATCATTACCATTACAACTACTTTCATGAGAAGAAGAATTGCATCAGAAATTACTTTTAAGAAACAATAAATAAAATTTTAGGTACAATTATTGAAATAATTGTAATAGAAATCCACTTTTCAATTACCCAAAAAATTGTTATAATTTCGATTTACAGCCCTGAGCTACATATACCAAGAGCACATTTTTATTTCGTATATGTTGCCTCTGTCGGTTGTGGTCGCCAGCCTACAAAAAACTTTGGTCCCACGTATCGGATATTCGGAATACATTTGGGGCTCTCTGCCACTCTAATAGGGAATGGTCCTTTGGAAATTATCCCCTCGTCCCAGCAATACATTCTGCTTTTGAAACGCTTCGCCCAGCTAAGAAAACCTTGGTCCCTCGAGTCGCGGATAATCGGAAAATTATCTCCTAGTCTTAGCAGATCACTTTTCTTCAGCGACTCGAGCCAGATGTTCTGGAAATTATCATCTCATCCATGCAAAAATTATCCCCTCTGCCACTTTACAAAATATTGGTCCTTCGAGTCGGATTTCCTGAAAACAATCCCCTCGTCCCAGCAGTACTTTCTGCTGTTGGAACACTTCGATCACCTTTAAAACCTTGGTCCCTCGAGTCGGATATTCTGAAAATTATCCTCTCGCCCAGTTACTACATTTTTCATGTCGGACTCTCTGCCACTCTACAAAACATTGGTCCTTCGAGGCGGATATGCTGGAAATTATTTCTTCGTCCTGCTTTTTCATTATTAGCAGGACCGGCGGCATTTATCCTTTGGTATTTCTGTGATATTTGGACTATTAGGCATATAAACTCGGCTCTGAAATTCTCCAAAATTAAAAAGAGTTCTGTGTAGGTTTAATCCAGATTCTGGCTTGTTATCTTCTGTGCATACAAAAGTGCTCTGCGGCAGCGATGTCGACACACCAACAGTATAAGCTTGTCGTTGTGCTGCTTCAGCATTATCAACGCAGTGTAAAATATACACGCACCCACACGCAATGCCCAAATGGGCATGTGTTTTTTGACGGCTCCTCGGTTATTTCGATCGATAATTCCTTTGGAAGGAGAGAACTTCAATCAGTTTATGCTAAGACTAAGCAGGGAGACTAAAGCGGGTTGTTACCCCGCTTTTGACACTTCACGTTAAAATTGGATGAGTGTGCAAGTTCTAGTTCAATCTAAAACTAACCAATCGCAAGTTTCGCATATCAACTGCGAAATTATTCGATCCAGATAGAGTCGACAAATCTTGACTTATAACGTTCAAAAGAAATATTTTTGGATGTTGACTTTGAAAAATATGCAAAATATGAATAAATATTTCAGATTTTCGCACTTAAGGCCTATTTCCAGAACGCACGAAAATAAATTTTTATGTCAAACTTCACATGAATAGAAACAGTTTTGAAATGTTTTGAAATCTGAATGCTATTACACAGCAGTCTTATTTGTATGAAGCATTGTGCTGAAATAAATTTTTATGTCATCTGGAATCCAGCCTTTAAACGAAAAAAAAGTACTCAACATTAAGAATGTTATAGAATTTGATCAGTAACCTTGATCTTTAGCTTGTTAATTCCCCTTAAACTGAAAGGCGCACTATAAGAGCCACAATTTAGTTAGTACCTATCCGATTCTGTAAAGACTAACAAGTTCCGACAAAAATCACCCAAGCTATACATAAAAAAAAAATAACTTACTTCTGAGCTTAGTGGAGCCGAGGGTAAACTCAACGTCAACTCAAAACAAGAAAAAAATATTCTCAAAATTTGATGAATGGTCTTGAAATGAAAAAAGTTCAACCCAGTCGGAGAAAAATTGTTTTTAAAGTGAGATCATTGTACTACAAATGAGAAAGTAATGAATATTTCCAAATTTTTAAGTGTTTAACCTCTGTGCTGAACAGTTCTCTTAATAACAACGATTGTGCTCATCCAATATTCTTGAAAATTTTCCCTCTGTTAAGCATAAACAGAGTCTTCAAAACCGGCAGCCATCATTCAGACTTTGAATAAGAAACTTAATAGAAAACCAAATTGACAAACATAGGAAGGGACTAAAATAAATTCATCTACTTTCTAATTACGTTCAAAATTTATCCCAGAGACTTTTTAGATTTCACCTTTAACTTTGGTTGGCTTAGATGTAATTCGCTTAGTTCTTGCAGCTTGTATTCCCTCCTTGCTGTTTTCAGTTATGTTAATGATTTATTTTATACAGAAAACCATTCGGCCATGATGCACCAATCATCAATTCACCCAACACAAGCACTGCCACCGGGTAATTGGATGGATTATGAGGAGGCACATAACATCAATTTCAATAATAATCCCAGTGCAGCAAATGCCTGGCGCAAGTCCACCTAAATAGTGTAGTATGCCTGGGTGATGAGAAGATGTCTGAAGTAACTAAAAAAAAAAAAAAAAATCCACAAAGCGTACAGAAATCTCATCAAAAAAAAATTAACAACAATGATTTTCGTCGTTGGATATACGGAGACAAGTTTCCTGATCCCTCTTTACATTACCATCAAACACGTCGTTTATTGTTTCTACGTTTCAAATTGTTCTATCGTTTTTCCGTTTTTATCGTTTAATATTTTCTGGGACTGCAGTGAGCTACCCCGAGAGGCTGGAGAATTAAGCAAGTCATAACCACAAGAACAACAATTATAACGTCGTTTCCGCTACCAACAAAACAACAAGATTTCAGGAACCTAGCATATCCAAACTTCTTCAAAATTTGGACACGTATCCAAAGTGTGGAACACACAGCAACAAAACATTTCCCCCACTTATCTCTGAAGCCTTGGAGCCGCTGCAAGTTCCCAAGCTATAGAAACATTGACGCATTCCTGAAAATGGTTTCGGGTTCTCTTAAGACTTGGGTGTTCCGATTTGGTTTTCAAGATTGTTTTTCAAAATTTTCCATGTTTGTATATATGCGTGTTAGCAGAACTATTTGGAAATCAATCAAAGCAAAATTTGTTAAAAGTTTTAGTTCAAAATTGAGAAGAATTTAAGTGTTTATGTCGTCGACTGCTGTTACTCGACTTCAAATGTCATGCAATAAAAAAATAAGAGCCCGAAACTAATGAACTCCTGTGTATGATTTTTACTCCCCTCAAAGTGTGTAGCATACATTCAGGCGGCCGCCGCTAAAAAACACAAAGCAAAAGCAACGAATCTTTCTGTAGTAGCAAAAGACAAAGCGTACGATAACAAAATAGTTGAATTATATACGGTTGTGTCAAATTAGCTCTTAATCAATTGAAGGCAATGAAAAAAATCATAGGCAAACTCTAGTAGAACTAACTAAAAAAAAACTTGTATCTAAATCTAAATGTAGTTCGAGATTCTACTTTGTTTTGCTTACACTTGTCTCTCTAACTCTTTAATCTTCCCCGAAGGCCCACACACAAGAAATTGATAACTAATATAAAAATATATATATAGTATATAAAAATGCATACATATATCGTATATATATATACAGTATAATTAAACCACACAAATAATGTACCAGAACAATATCTCGATGGCGTCTAAAAACTTATAAAAAAAAAAAACAAAAAACAAAGGAATATTTATATACTAATTGCAGAGAAAAATGGGGAAAAAACATTTTTACTAAGAAAATGCATTTTTTAAACAAACGTCTACGTGTGAATTGAATATAAACCTTATATGTGTATATACACGCATATATATACATATATATACATTTTATTATTAAATATATATATGTATGTACAAGTATATATATATTATGTAAATGTCGAGCAGCCACTTTTTTTACAACCAGAAGGATGGCAAAGCGTGCGCCAAGGATTTAATGGTGTGCGTGCACGCCATTGGCCGCTCTGTGTGTGTGTGCGTGTTCAAACGTTTTTTGAAGTAAAATTTAATTTACACAAGACTGACGCTAAAATAATAACAAAATAAAACCAAAAAAAAAAAAAACAAATATTACAAGTGTACTAACCGTTTACGAATTTTTCAAATGCGCCACCCGCAGAGCTGGCCACCAACCGAGGCTTTTGGCCAAGAGCGCGCGCTTTGTTTGTGTGTGCGTTGGTTATAATACATTGGAAAACCTGAGATATATATATATATATATATGAATTATATATATTTACAATTAAAATATAAAAAAAAACAAAAAACCTAAATTACAAACAAACAAAAAATGGAAAAACAGAATTAATGGTAAATAACAAAATATACAGTGTTATTATTTATTTTTATGATATTGTACTTATTGGCAACTGAAATGGCGCAGCAATAAACAAAGAATTAAATAATTAGCATAATAGAGAGATCATTAAAACACACACACACACACGCACACACACATAAATAATAACCCGATTTAACCACACAAGGATATGTGATGAAATGAAAATTGTATTTAAAGTTAAAAAAAACACAGCAAATTGGCATTAAACTATGCAACAAAAAATAAGATCCAAGCTTAAGTAAATTTTTTAGGACACTTCGCTAGACACTACAGAAAGGCGTTTGGGTTCTTTTACATCAAAAAAGAAGCAAAGCGTTGCCGCTTTTCGACTCTGAAGCCACTGGGGTGTCCGTCACTAGTATTCGAATCTGGGAATCAAACCGGAACCTTATACCGAAAAGAACCGATTGAGACTCGGAACCAGAACCGGAACCCATATTTTATAAATATTCTTTGATCCCCATTATAACATCATGATTACCATTGGACAGAAAAGTACTTGTATCCATTTCTGTTCAACTGAAACTGAATGAAGATAACAGCTCTGGCACAAGTCCGTTAACTAAGAGTGGAGGCTTATTATTCAAACATGTATTTGTATGAAACGAAACAGGAAAATACAAATAATTCAGTATTTTCACAAAACAGTTTAATGACATCATTATTAATTTGGCTGCAAACCGATCCGAATCTAAGCCCCGCAGAACCGGTTCAGATCGGATTTTTTGGGTCCATCGAACCGGACCATCTACCAGACCTTTAAACTTTATTACCTAGAAAACCTGAACACTAGCCGAGATTCTTCAGTTTGGAAAAACGTTCGGTTCAGAAAATTATTAAAGTTGACTTTTATAAGTTTCTTTATATTACGGCTGGAAACAAAACATTGTTTAGTACTTGGATAGGTTGGTGCATTATCTAATGGAGATCAGTTTTGTAAGTCTTATCCAAACTGAAAGTATTCCGACTATGATAAGGGAAATGAAATAATAGTCTAGTTGTAAAATGACAATTCAAACTTTTCATATCGATGTACGAGTACACATTGGAAGAACCAGGGACTTATGGAAGGGGACGAATGATTGATAGCCCTGATTGATGATTGAATGTGTCCTCTTCAACAAAAATAAGGTTATAATTTAAACCGATTTGCTGAAATTCATAAAAAATAGAGTCAAAAAATGTTTCAAATATTTCAGATGTTATTTACCAAGCTTCGAACCAAAAATTCAGGTTCGAAAAGTTACGGAACCGGTCATAGAACCGAATCTACTTCACGATGGGCTTGAACCTCCGGAGCGAACCTTATGCAGAATTTTAGGGGTTTGCAGCCTTGTTTATTTCCCTGAGCTTAAAATGTTTACAAAACATAGAAGATGAAGTTAAACGGTGGGCAGTAAACTTGGCATAGTTTCTACAATTGTATTTGTGTATGTCTTTAAAAAGGGCAAATAAGCGTAGAATGTTTATTGACCGGGGTGTAATTATTAATGTCTTCGCTATGAAATCTTTATATTTTAACGGTACATACCGGTACGGTATACCGAAACAACAAAAACAAGATCCAAGCTTAAGTCATTTTTTTTAGGACACTACAGAAAGTCTCTTGGCTTCTTTTCTACAAACATACATTAATAAGGCGCGCTTTTCGGCTCTGAAGCCACTGGAGTGTCCGTCACTTTAGTATTCGAATCCATTTAGCAATATTTTTTTCAAATTTTGAATGAAAATTTAGCGAAATATCCAAAATTGTAGATTCTGCAGGACTTAAAACTTTAGCCATGGTTCCATAAGCAACTATTTTGACTATAGAGAAAAAACTAAGAAAAAACTTATGTGGCCTCTCTTTCAGCAGATCAGAGACAGCCGTTTAATTTAGCTGTTCTGTCTGAGATGGTCCTTAATCACATCTAACGCGGGTGTTTCCTCACCAAAGTCCTTGATGATCACCACAGAGCAGCCGCAAACCTAACGGGGTTTGCCCTCCTTGTCGATTTTGCACAGACCCCAGACCATTCGCCCAGCTTCTTGTGCGAATCCACACGGATCAAGGGAATCTGATGCTCATTGCACAAGGCAATGACCAGCTTCTTGTAGTTGGGCTCATAAAAAGATTCGGCCAAAATGCAGAGGACAGCCTGGCGTTTATCCAAAGCCTTGCAGGCCTGATGAATGCCATAAACCAGTCCATCGGCAATCAGAGACTTCTTCAGCACTTCTTGCAGCGCAGTGCAACGTCGGCCATATTTCAGTGGTTGACAACCGGAAAGAAAGACTATTTTGACTATATATTTACCTAATTTGGCCCTTGAACCAAATTTTTATAGAAATTTGGGAAAATTATTTGTCTGCGGGACCTTAGCTTTAGACATATTTTATTCCAAAATAATTTTTACATTATTTCAAAGGTTTGGTATTTACATACTTTCGGTCGTAGGCGTTCGCTTCTTTTAGGCAATGATTCCAGTAATAAACTCATGACACAAATCAAAAGAAAAAACTATTTTGGATTGATATTACGGTACGGAGAACTCCAAGCTGTTTGGTCACACGAAAAAGTCATTCATTGCACAAATTAGGATCCATTTTCGCCCCTACTGACTTGGTTCAGGGAATACCGACTCGGGTCCGCAGGGTTGTCAAGCCCGCCATGATGACCCTCGTCCCCTTCACAGATTTTCAATTCTTTCATATGAGCGCCAATAGTTTTAATTGCCTCTTTGGATTGTTAGAAAACGAAACTCCCTCTCCAGATATGAATCTGCTGGCATACAAGATCAATAAAAAATCTAATGCATTTTCATTATTTGTTTGTTTTGCTGTAGTTGCTCTAAATCGGCATCGCCCGGTCAAGCAACAACCCTGTTACAGCTCTTTCTGCACTGCGGATTGCTGCTGGAGGCTCTCAATGTCCACTGCAGCTACATGGTTTTAATTGGTGAGTTCCAAAATAGTTACCTTTGCCTCTACGGCATAGGCAGCGCTGCCTTCGTGTGCATTGTGAACGTCGCGACGCGCCCATCTCTGCTCTACGGCATTTATCAGCGACATTTATTCTCCCTCATGGAAGCGCTTCAAAACGATAACCTTTCTATTCAGACATTTTTTTCTCTACCGACCATCAAAATAAATAAATTTAATAAACTCGAACAGCTGTTCATACCATACACACTTTCAGAGTTATGTGGCAACGCCACGACATGTTTGTTTGTTTGTCTCCGTACACATCGTAAAACGTCTGCCGTCACATGATGTAAATATAGAAGGTGACGCACTGCGCAGCTTCGATATTGTTAGTCGGCCTTGGTTCGATGTATCGAACCGATATGATTGCCTTCGATTTTCTGATGTATTGCGAAACTTTTATCGAAAGCTGTCAAAAAATGTGGCCATGAATTTTGTGTCTGTCTTAGCCCTGTGGTTCGATAAGTTCTCGCGCATGCGAAAAGGCACTTCCGGCTGCGCTACCTTGCGCGTGGTTTTACAACGTATTTTTTATATGAAGTTCTCTGCTCAACCGCTAGCAGTCAACGTTTTTTCAAGAAAGAAACCGGTGAATATCTCTTAAATTCTGCTATCATTGGCTTCTCTTTATAATTTCAGTTTTTGACGGTACCTGAATCCTTGAAGGGTATTACCTTTGGTGAATTCACATGTTAATCACACGATCAGTATACATCCTTTTTTATGTCCACGTTCAATTTAATGTGTGCCCGCGCTAAGGAAAGTAGAGTTGATATATAGAAGTTGACTCACGACAGGAAAATGATATGTGGCAACCAGCCAGCCATCTATCTATAACTATCGTAGCCAACTATCTGTACTTCAGTTCTCACTAAGATTGGAAAACAAGCTGCTTAATCTGCGTTTGTTCAATAGACTCGGTTAATTATGGCTAATAAAGTTCAAATATTATACATAAACGGCTAAAGGGCTGAGGTCTATATGGTCAAAGTAGAGGCAACACAATGCTCTCAACAGAGGCATCGTTAAGCCCTCGACGCGAGGCAATGCCACAAACGAACTTGGAAGGGAGCTACCCTTTGAACGAATTCACGTCACTCTCAACCCTCAACCAACTGGGCCGATTTCTTGGTAAAATAGACACATTCAGTTTATAGGAACAATTATTGTTGCTATTCTTGGTTAATGAGCTTCATCAAAACATTGTGCAAGTTAGTGCTAGGTTACTCTGATTAGCTTACACCAATTGTACTTTCCCATAAAAATTCGGACTAAAAATGTTAGTGTGGATAGAATGTGTCACTCCAGCATTAGCAGCAATAAATATCGTGCAGCTTAAAAGCGGCACAAAAAACAAACGGCTAAAAGATATTATAACATGTGAGTGCAAAAGAGTTAGTATGATTGCGTTTTATTTTGCACTCTTTTGGTTTGTTCTGTTGGTTTATTTGGAAAGCGGTAGAGCAAGCTTGCATCGCTTGGCATTCGTAATGCAACAAGCTCGAGTCAACATTAACGATTATTAACAATTATTAGCCAACTGAAGTTCTGAGGCTTCTTGGAAATGTTAAGTGAATGATTAAGAAAACGCCTCTAATGCGCCACCTTTCTGCATTCAATTATTTTTTTTGAACTTTAGCAAGCTTCCTTTGTAGTGGAAGAATCCGATTTCTTCAACGAAAGGCCAATGAAGGGCCATTACGCTATAATCGTACAAATTCCCAAACATGCGAATCTATTACTGCTAAGCTCTGGACAATGACAAATGGGACGCTGTACACTTATCCTCATTAACTGAAAAAACCAAAGGTTGTTGGTTATCATACTGTTTACTTACTTTCGAAGCTAAAAGTGATAGTCAACTTATTTTACAAGATTTCTAAATAAGTCGTTAGCAAAAGTCTACTGATGGTTTGGGAGTTTATTTCAGAGTTTCCGTGCTTGTTAGGATTTCTGGATCAATGAACTATTTAAGAGGAATAATGTTAAAGGAGCTGTTCAATAAACTTTTGAACATAATTATTGCAGATCTCTGAGCTATGCTCTGACTTTGTTTCCGGAGTTCTTTACAATTGTAAGTGAATCAATTGCTCTCTAACATTTTAATTGTATGTCATAGTACAAGAGATTCCATGGATCATAAATTTGTTGCATAGTTTTTTTTTTTTTTGTTTTTCTTTTGAATTCAAATACTCAATTTAAACAAGTAGAAAGACGTAAAGTGTAGACTTTTTTGATATGGCTTAAAAGTGTACACCAGAAAATACAATAAACGTGCAACGAACTCTTTTTTAGATGACAAACACACATAGGTGCATTACATTACATGTCATAACCAATAGAAACCAGCTGCTGCTAAGAATAGAAGATATTAAGCATATATTTAGTTGAGGCCCCCTAAAAAAACCCATGATAATGTTTCAACTTCCCTGGTTTAATTTTGAAATATATATACACGATATCTTTTTTGGATCATTGTTGTTGTCAGCAAAAGGATTTTTGGAAAATTTCTAGAGCGAGATCGATCGAGTGGCAAACACATGGCAAATGGTGAAAGCAATGTAAAAGGTTTTTTCTATCAATGTTGAGCAAAATATTTAAAAAGCAAAAAAAAAAAAACTTATATACAACATGTATAAATTGTAGCTAAAATGGTTTCAAGTAAACGAAATTGTTGAGTATTTTTAGTCACACACACATACACACACACACACTTACACAAAGAAAAACACATACCAAAATGAAGAATTTATTAAATAATTGTGAGATTTTTATGTGCATTTTTTGTGTATAATTTCTATTTGTTTAAAATTTGTTCAAAATATTTGCGCAGAATTTCGTTTTTTTGCATTTGGAACTTCTGCTGACAAGACTATCCAAACTCAAACTCCATTTCCAGCTCCACAATTTCCCCACCTCCCCCTCGACCTACTCAATGCCGAAATTCTGTTGCAAAATGTGTGCAAAATTATAGTGAGAATCTGTGCTGAAACTCGCGTTAAATATAAACCAAAATAAATACATAAATTAAATGGATAAGCCAATTAAAGCGCCCAAAAGAATGGGGAAATCTCTATCAAATAAATAGTAAAAACTAGACAAATTATACTTTTAGCTAAACTCGAATGAAACAAAACGAAAACCACACAAAAATGTATCCAAATTCTTCCGTAAAAGAAAAACATTTCTAGCAAAAACCATCTATATAGGTATATATATATATATACCACTGAACAGCATAAACCTAGCGTCAAGGAAATACGTAAACACACACACACATACGAACACACACACACACACACACACCAAGGAATAGTCGTGAAGCAGCCAAGATATCAACGGAAGACAACGGGGGGCATAGAAAAAATCCAACTGATCTCTACTGTGTTCTATGCTTTAGAGAAAAACCTACATAAAATTAACAAAAAGTATTACCCTTTGGAGCTGCAATATTTTTTAATCAAAAACCATTATATATATACTATATATATATATATCTATGTGTAAGAAGTAATAAATAACAAAAAGATAATAATTATTATATTTTTTCTCTTTTGAGATAAACTGTTTTTGATGTGAATTGAGTTAGGCAACTGGAAAAAAGGTCATGAAAAAGACATATTCAAAGTATCAAAAAAAACCAAAAAAACCAAAAAAAAAAAGAAAATGCACCACATTTTGTGTGTATCTTTTCCGATTTTTAATGTGTGTGTAAAACTTCCATGTGCAAAAACCAAAAACAAAAAACATAAAAAAAATACCACACTACACTACAAAAAGCAAAGCCAGACACTAAGCCCAACTGAAATTGTCAAATACGAATAATAAATATATATATAGTAAATAAAGTCTATATGGATATATATATTTAGATAACTATATATACATATATATTATATACATGTGTGCAAATTATTCAAATCCATCAAGTACGATGCAGAAAAAGCAAAAACAAAAAAAGTCTCTATATATATTTAGTAACAATTATAACGAAAGAATAAAAAAAAACCAAAAAAAAAAAACATGAATACGTAGTACAATGGCAAGCGAAAGGAAAAGTATAAAGCAAAACACACACACAAACACACACACACACAAGAAAATAATTATTTATAAAGGCTGTAATTTTAAGTAAAGAAAAACCCCGATTAATTACGATTCATAAAAACAAAACCAAACAACAACAACAACAACACAACAACAAAAAACATAAATAAAACAAAGAAAACGTAAACATATGTCACCCACGAAAATTAAGCAGAGATTACTATATAAAAACTAAGTACGAACGATATCTAAAACGACATTATAAACATACATACACATACAAACCCAAAATAAAGCATAAATTTAAAACAAACAAAATTAAAACAAAAAAAAAAAAAAGAAACGAAACAAAAAAAAAATATATATATATATATGAGAACTCAATGTATGTAATAAATATAAAACTAAATAAATAAAATATTAAAAAAGGGAATAATACACAAAAGTTGTGGCTGTTTTTTTTTCAAAGTGGAAGGGTTCTTAAAATTTTAAGATTTTTATACACTTGAAAAGTGTATTATAATTATGCCCAGGAGTTTGCAACGCATAGAAGGAAGGAATCATCACCGACCACATAAAGTATATATATTCTTGATCAGCATGACGAGCTGAGTCTGTTGAGCTTTGTCCGTCCGTCTGTCTGTTTCTTCGCGAACTAAAATTTTGCACACAGCCTTCTTTTTACTGCACGCTGCTAATATGTAGGAACTGACCGGATCAGATGACTACTTCTTGTAGCTGCCATAGAAATGAACGGTCGGAAAATGGATTTTAGTGATTAAACCCTTTTTTGTTTTCAATATAAGCGCTCTTAAGATCGGTCATTATTAATATTATCTGTTTTTAAGCTGATCTGCGAAGTTTGGTCGAAATCGCTAACCGTTTTTCAAGTGTATTAAATCTTCGGCACAGACCAAATGTGCACAGAGTATATTAGCCCGAATGGATCTGTAATTATTTTTTTCGAATTTCCTTATGAAACTTTCATGATTTACAGATTGTGAGTCGCTGTCTCTAAATGTATGATCTTTAACCTTCGTCCTTGCCAGAATAATCGACAAGGGCAATTTTTCGGCTGTGACCATATGGTCACGCCAGCACCGCTAGGGTACAGGTTTTTTAGCTGTAAAATAAAAGTGTCTTTGGAAAAAACTTTAAATTGAACACAATCTTATACATTAAATGTATTTAAACTTTATTTAGTTGTGTGATAGGGAGCAAAACAATTGACACAAAGTCCTAAATCGCATTTTACGCATAAATGTCTGCTAACACTTTTGCATAAGTCACCAGCACAACGGCTTCTCTTTTCGCAGGCAGCAACGAAATGGTCTGTTCGAACGTAGCGAATGCTACTTTCATGATGTGGTCGCTTTGGCCCTGCTTGAATCGGTAGTTTTCCATAGTGTATGCAATACTAAATGGCGATTTCTCGTTTCAATTCGAGTTGGGTGAGTGCTTTTGAACCTCTTTGTAATTGCCAAGCATTATTTACTGATATCTCGAGTAGCTAGGTAAAAACAGAATTCTATACCACTTTTTCCCACGATATCCAATGCGATGGTTGTTGACATTTTGATCGCCGCACATAAACTTGTTAAACTCTGTTATGATGCATGGTCGAGTAACATCAATTTTTTTTCCGGGTTCTTTTGAATACCGTTTAGCTAGCGCCATAGCATGTAGAAGCAGTGCAAACAACAAAGTTATCGATCTATTTGCTCAGTCGTATGCCGGTTTCTTTCATTTGAGTCGTTACGTATGAACCGCGTGTTGCGGTTTTCATACTTTCCTTGTGCTCTATCGGTTAGCTTGCAGGAGTTCAATTCTCCCGAATAATTCCGGTTGCATTATACCCTCTCGACTTCAGATAGGCAAGCAAAAGAAAACCTGTGAACAAATTCTCGAAATGGAACGAAAACGGGTCTTTGAAATTATGTGGAAAGTCATCGATCATATTTCCACCAAAAATTCAAATTTTCTTCTTCGGTGATCAACTGTTCCAGGTAATCGGCAGATTCCTGGAGAGTGAATTTGCTGAATAATTATAATTAAAAGTACTATTAGTATTATTACGTTGAAAAATATTGACTTTTTATACACAAAGCAATGCATGATCGAGTGAAAGGTTTCCCACAAAACCTGTACCCTAGTTGTGCTGGCGCGACCATCGTCTATCCGTCTGTCTAGCTGTCCGTCTGTATGAACGCACAGATCTCAGAGATGGTAAGAGGTAGAGGTTTGATGAACGATACTCAAGTTATAAGGAAATCAAACAACTATGATGGGTAGCAACGGCAGCAACGGCGATGAACAGCACTTCTCACACTTTATGGTTTTTTTTGACACTTTGAGTGGCTTTTAACTTAAACTGATCAGATATGTATAACTTTTGGGGTACAGAGTATGTTATAGTCGGGCTTGATCTTATTTCTTTTATTATTTAATCAAATCTGGAAAGTGGTCATTTCAAATTTAAAAAACTTTGACCACCGTTTTTAGACCAAAGGAGTAAGAGTAAAATTCGTAAATTTTGTAGCGGGTATGTATGTTAAATTTGATTAATTTTCAATCAACAGTGCATGGTAAGACGTGATATAAGACTAGTTATATAGGTATTTATGTTTTAGCATTTCTGCAGATTACTCGTCAACCAATAGTCCTATTGACTTGAAATGTGGATTACACACCCTCCCAGATAATAGCTACCATCCCTAATTCACAATATTTAAAAGACTTGTAGGACAGTTTTCCCGGGCTTATTCGGCAATGCCCTTTATATTATATATATTTATTCTTAATCAGCATCAACATCCGATTCGAAATAGCCATGTCCGTCTGTCTGTATTAACGAACAGATCTCAGAGATGGTAAGAGATAGAGGTTTGACATGTATAAGACATATATTTCTTATACTTGCAGGCAGATTAAGTCTATTTTTAATTTTTGCCACGCCTCCTCCAGCCCCCGAAATTTTGAAAAATCTTCATATCTCCCACAGTTTTGCTGATAGGTACTTCGTACCTTCTACGCATATTTAGTAATCAAAATTATTTATCGATCCGCCAAAAAAATGGTGAAGATCGGATGAACGATAGTCGAGTTATAGGAAAAATGAAGAAATTATGATGGATAGCACTAGCCGAAACGGCGACGGGCAGCACTTCATACACTTTATGAGTGCTTTGTCACTTTTAACTTAAATTGAGCAGATATGCACAAAATTTGGTGGTACAGAGTATATTGTAGTCGGGCTTGACCGACTTTCTTAGTTGTTTGTAATGTTTTTTGTCCCCAGAACTCTTTGTGATTGAGGTTGGGGCATACCACTTTTCTCTATCAAGTATAACTGCACATTCGTCTTCTGCATGGATTAAGTTTGCTAAAATAGTGTTGTTAATAAATTTCGCAGCAGCTGACAACCTTTTTAAAAATTTATACCTCCTACCTTCTTTGTTTCCCAGCTAAATGCCTTCCATCCCCAAAAGTGGGCAATACATTTTTTTAGTTTTCATACGCAACGTTGACACTGACCACTGCCTTCTGGCCCATATTGGGTCAATGTGCCAAGCGAATCTACCCTTTTTTTTTGATTAAGCACCGTATCCCAAAGTTACAAAAAAAAAAAAACTCAGATTGCTAACCGCAAAACACATTCATCTTATCAGTCCCTAGCGACTAGTGAGCTCACATAATCCTAATCGTGGTAACATAATTGTTATTTACAGATCGCAAAATGGTACTTGAGAAAAGGGTTATCGACACTTGTTGAAAGACTTTCTGATAAGCATATTTTATAAATTTGGCCATCGAAAAAAAGAATTAGCAAGTCTTTGTAAACTTCAAAACAAACTTCATCGGGTAATTTTTCGTGCAGGTCTCAAGGTGTAAGTGGACAAAGTGTTTCGAACTTAATTATTTCATTTATATTACTTTCACGATTCTACTTCGTGATTGATTCAAGTGATTGGCTCAAGCTTAGTCAATTTAGATAGCCACGAGACACACACGTGTTCTTTTCGCCAGGGCTTAAGTTTAGTCTAGAGGAACTGTCTTGACAAATTTGGGCTTTCTAGATAGATTTTTGTGCATATCGCAGAGTTTTGGTAAAAAAAAACTGAGATTTGTAGTCCCCACAGCGTCGGAGTAATTACTGTAACCACATTTTATGTCTTTCAGTATAATTTGAGGGTTTTTTGTGGGCGTAGAAGTTATATTAACCAAAATCCCCTAGAGTAGATATTGACTCTGCCTGTTAAAAACATAATAAAACCTTATCCGAGGGCCATAATCACTCTATTGCAGTCTTGAAAAGAAATTCACGCGATTTGTAGTCTCAGACGTCTATTAAAGTGCAAAAGTCTGCTGATTGCTGTGTTGTTGTTTGCTTTTTTTGTTTTGTTTTGCTAAAGAAAGTGCCTGAGCAATGGGCACGCGCAATCGTTTGCTTATCAGCCAAATTGCCTACACTCAGAAAAAAACGACCGGCATAGTTCTAAATCGATCAGAATAGAATTTTAACCGTTTTATACTTTAAATTTCAAGTATGTTTTGTCCTTGGACAAACATTCTGTTAACACTGTTAATATTTTTAAAATGAAAACAAAACAAACGTTTTTGAATTAAGAGCTTTTCGTACTTACAGTTAGCCAAAAAAAATTGAGAAAGAATCGTTCTTAGTTCAAGTACAAACATTCTTGGATTGATGACACAATGAACTTACAATGCAAGCTCCAAAAACTGTGCTACGGAAAATGCGAACTATTTTAAGTCGAATTTGTTCTTAAAATTCCCTCCTGGCTCTAACACTTTGGTTATGGAGTGAGGGTAGATTTCTGACCTACAGTATAAACATCTTGATCTTCGGTTAATTTATTTCCTCTGGATTTTGATATAATACAGAAACCTAGTTTCAAGAACAAATTGGGAAAAGCTTTAGAATTTTATAGGCATAAACCAAGAACAGTTTGTACTTATTTTATGAAGCATTATATGGTTTCAAGAATGATTTGACTTTCGAATTTATAAGACTTGGATGAAGAATATTTTGCACTTATTTTTAAAGTAAATCGGTCTGTACTCTAAGAAACAAATAGTATGACCAATAAGATTTTATAATAGTTCGAAATGTACTTAAAATATGCCGAAAACACAGACTAGGAGATCTAGACTCAACGATTGTGCAGTCGACTCCGCTTCCGTCAGAAACTAGTCAGCTGTTCGCTCTCACTTACGCTCTCTGGGTACAGTTGAGAGAATGTCCGTCTCGCTCTAACCACTGTGATTTCCTATGTGGCACTATAAAGTATCTAAACCAGGGTTCCCTAAGCAGAGAACGCGAAAATGTGACTGTGTCTCTCTCTAACACACAGTGATGCCTGACTTCGGCAAGCATTCGGTGTGAATTGGCGAGTATGTTCGTGCCCCAGGGGCTATCGCTGGGAAACTCTGATCTAAACAATGTATATAAGGCACTATCGCTTAAAGCACTCAAAATAGAGAGGTATAGCAAATGAATTCTCTGATTCTCATTGCTCCAGTCTTAAAATAACTATTTCGGGATTGAAAAATCGAACTTGATATAAAACTTTTGTACTTGAATAAAGTATTTTCGTACTTACCCTACTATTGACACCGTTTGTACTTGATTCAAGTACAAAATTTTTGGTTTTTTTTCTGAGTGTAGTCTTAAACTATTTAATAAAAAAGTAGTATTCTATAGTGGAAAGCTTAAGCCAAAAACTGTTCCAACTGTGTGTTTATTGGTGGCCCTATTTGAGAGCACTATCAGACAACGTGTTAAGAGATAAAGGCTCCGGCTACCCCCTTTTGAGGTACACGCGGAGGCTCTCTTGAACTTGAAGTGCGATCATTGTTATTGTTCGCACACTTTCTGGCGGATTTTATAATCCCACTGTTTGCAGTCATCGTGCTTGACGTTTTGTTTTGAAAATTGACTAAGCAATCGTCGCTATTTGTGAACTGATAAGCATGCGCGCATGTAATGGACGCATGTTACAAAAGTTCAGATGGTATACCGGGTACTTGTATATCTTAAAATCCAGTTGGACTCTGAGCTGCGGCTCAGACAGACGCAGTGGGTTTCGGTCAGAGATGAGATTACAATTTGCTTATAAATGTGCCATTAAAATGCCATTGACGTCATTTGTCTAACTAAACTTTGGACTCTGAGCTGCACATGGAAACTGCTAAGCAAGCTTTAGACAAAATTCAAGGACTGCAACCAGAAATCGAGCCGAACCTTTAGTGCAATTTACGTCGTAGTTGCATTTAATTGCACGTATGCAAGCCATAAACTAATCAATTAACCATATGAGGGGTGCTGTCATCATCATCAACATCATCATCGGTGTGCACTGATAAGCCTCAACTACTCACAAGATAATTGTTCAACACAAAAACTAAACACATAAACTGATAAGCCTACACAACACCCGGCACTATAAATACCAGAGCTGGCTCTGGTCAGGCATACAGAAACGATTTGTACGTCCAGCTAAACGCACCACAGAGCTCACTCTATCTACATACAGGAACCCAACTGTGATACACCACAAATACAACAGGATTATACCAAAATGTCTGCATCCAGCAAAGTGAACTATCTGGTTGGTGCCACCTCACGCTACATTGCCGGCCGAAATGCTGTGCAAACTGTCTACTGGCGCACCTCGGCTGGACCCAATCCCCGCATGCTGAAAACGAACAAAACCTGCGAATTTGATCGCAGTCAAAAAACACCAAAGAATGTCCGCATGCAGAACTACAATCGCAGTTTCATTACTAAAGAATGAAAGGGTCACCAGAGACGACTTAGTCTAGCAAGTTCCTAAAATTTTTGTTGGTGCTTTATAATATATTTATTGTATTAAGTATTTTGCTGATAAGTGGAAGAGTAATTTGTTCCAAGCAAATCGAATTCAAGTCAAAGCAGCAGCGGCCCAGTCACGTAGCGTCACTGGAAATTGGAGCAGAGTAGAAGAAGGAGACGACGAACAGAAGTCATGATGGAAGCGACGCGTGGATTTTTATGTACCTTGGCATTACAACAAGAACAAAAACGAAAAAATATATAAAAATTTAAAAAAAAAAAACCAAAATAGAAAAATAATCTTTTGTTGGGAAGCCGTGGAAGCTTGAGATCGTGCGTCATCAAGGCAGAGGCATGACATCAATGCATGGCCTGATCGAACGAACGGGTAAATAGTAGGTGGAAGACATGTGGGTCGATTAAACTGCAACTGTGTTTTTGGGTTGACAATGGCAGAAGGTCAAGTGAATGATAACAGTATATCAAGATCTGTCTGGATTTTAGTGCAGGTTCACACAAATTCGACTGACGTATTCTGAAATGTTTACAGAAATATTATTGGAAATAAATGTTGAAGGGGAAACTCCTGGTTGGAAGAAATTGTGCCACATGCTGTTATATATTTCATTAAAAGTGCAACGAATTTAGCTTCTCTGTACCATTTTTTCAAGTTTTTCTTAAGATAGTGGACTGCACTTTTTTTATAGTTGTCACTTTTGAACCGATGAGACAAATGTTGCCGTGGGAAACATGATTGCTCATGAACTGGAACTGAATTCCATTAAGGCATATAGAGGAAAATAATTTGCACGAATTTTGAATGAGATTACAAAATTAGCTCACGGTTTCATTTCCAAATTAGACAATGTGGGGCAACTGATAAGCAAACGGAAATTTTTCAATAATATTTTTGTAACCTGTACCAAAAGTTTCAGCAAAGACACTACATATAGTAATACATACCAAACCTAATAGAAACTTTTAACTATAAACAAACGAAAAAATCTAAGTCCTAGAAAAAAATATAGATATAGAAGAGATATAGAAAAATGACAACTGTCCAAGGCTACTTAGTTTCGATATTCATTTTTGTTAATGCCATGACTAATAGAGCATAAGTCATCGTGTCGTTGTGTGTTCGGCCCCTGGAGCTAAAACATTATTTTCTATGTATGCAGTTCTATTTTTGTTTGTGTGTAGAAAGACGTTTTCTTTTAATATCTTTTCTGACTTTGGCTTTAGCTCAAGGCCTTTTACTTTCTTTTTTTTTCGATTAGATGTTGTAGTCGCTGACAGACTGACAGTCGTATAAGGGTTAAAATACTACAAATACAAAAAAAAACACAGAAAAGAAAACACAAAAACCCTATTTTACTCTGATCCCGCATATAAAAAAAGACTTGTCTTCAAGCTATCAACTGATCCAACATCTATTCCAAAATCCAGCGAAGACGGAATCTTGTTTGAACAATTTAGTTCCTGAATTTTTGTTCACAAATCAAGCCCGACGTTCACGGAAAAAACACCACTAAGGCCTACTTATATGATCATTACTTATCTTTGTGAGTTCTAGGGTCTAGCCAACGGCTGTATTCTTTACTATGATAACGATAGTAGTCTGGGTTAAGATGGCGCCTTTATTGTTAAGTACGAGGTTTTGAATTCGACTCTCAGTGAAGGAGGGCAAAGTTAAAAACACAAAAATAGAGAAAAACTAACTTCGGCACAACCGACCCTTGCAGCCTGATAGTTTGTTACATGGCAGCTATACAATATATGGGCATTTCCACAGAAAAGTCCACCGAGACCAAAAAATGGAAAGTACTTAAAAACACTATTTTTTATCATTTTTTCATGAGGAAATAATCAAAATGAACTAATATGAGCCAATTTCAAATATATTCATAGCCCATTTCGAGATTTTTGAATGCAAAGCGGCGCAAGCGACACTTTTCTCATTTGGATACATTTTGTTGTCATAAAAATGCCTTTAGATTGCATTGAGTTTTCGTCTCTAAACCATAACCATGTGGAAGACACCATAAGAAACTATATGATTGCAATTAACTGTAAGTTTCTGCATTATATTATAACAAAAACAACATAAATATAATGAGGAAATTTAAGTAACGTAATGTCAGGTAACGTCACGTCACATACTTATGCAAGTAAAAAAAAATTGGGCACACATTTTTGAATAAGATAACCTGGAAAATAAACTTGTACTATTTCAAATCATACTTAAAAAAAATTTATACAAAAAGCTTTGCCTAATTCGCAGAATTTTGCATTTTTCTAAAACAAGTCAAAACCCTCTTCCGTTTTATGTTACGTCACGCCAGCATATATAATTGCTTATATCTATAACTCCTTATGATAGATTGATGTCATTGTTTTTGCTGAATATAGTGCTACTTAATTGCTACCCAAATATAGAACAATCTTTTTAAAAATCCAAGATTTTTATATTTTTCAAAAAGATCTTTTCGTGCGAATATAACGTCACGTCAGTTTGGAAATGCCCACATATATCCGAGTTTGATCAAACTCGGACAGATAATATTTATAACTGGAAAGTCTAAAGGATTAGTAGCCTTTTTATACTCTGTATCAAAGGTACAAAGATGTATATTAAGTTTGTGCAAAAGTATGTAAGAGGGAGAGGAGTCATTTCCGACCCTATAAATTCTTGATCAGCATCAGCAGTCGAGTCGATATGGGCATGTCCGTCCGTATAAACGATGAGATCTCAGAGATGGTAAGAGAAAGAGGTTTGACATTTATGAGACATATATTTTATTTACTTGCAGGCAGATAAAATTTATTTTCCATATTTGCCACAGTTTTTTAGAAAGATGGTTTTTACCTTCTAGAGCCGAAGGAATGATGATTGGTATGTCAAGTAGCGGCGCTATCTATTCGTCAGGCTTTTAACAAAAGAAAGTACGCTGCAGCAGCAGCGCCGCTACTGCAGGTTACAGTATATTACAGTCTGGCTCGACCGACGAGTAACGGGTATAAAAAAAAAATTTTCCTAATAAGACTTTTCTTCGGATCTATCTTTTCTATGGCAGCTATACTATATAGTTGTGAAAAAGCATAGAAATACGAGGTTTAGAGACGTTTGCGTTGGAAACAAAAAAGTGTTTTTTTTCTCTAAATCTATTTTTTCCGACCGATCGTTCCTATGACAGCTATATGCAATAGTCACCCGATCCGGCCGGTTCCAACAAATGTGCAGCTTATTTGTAAAGACTTCGGGCAAATTTTGTTCAAGATAGCTTTAAAACTGGCGGACGAGATTGCATAGCAACGGAAGAAATACGAGCTTCGAGTGCTTCTCAACGTCATCATGCAAAGTCGAACGTACTTTGCTGGTATACCAAAGGTAGACAGGGCGTCAAAGAACCTTGACCTTATCGGTGTGTCAAAGGCTGATTTATAATCAACAAAAAGATGGGTGGTTTTCATATTTTTCTCATAGGTTTTCTCCAGGGTTTGTCGTAATGTGAATATCTGGTCTGTGGTGGTTTTACCAGGTCTGAAACCACACTGATAAGGTTCGATCAGTGTGCTAATAAGTTACAAGCATCTGGACAATTTTAATGTACCCTCTGCAAGGGTATAAAAATCGGAAAGAAGAAGATTAATTAGAACGCAACTTTGTTGTTATTTCTCAATGTCTCGTAAATGCTGCAAAAATGTTCAGCGAAATTTTAAGGCTTCCTCGTAAACTCTCAGTAGTTAAAATGAAAGGAAGTAAACTTTAATTTAGTGCTTTAATATTGGGTAGGTTGTCAGAAATGAGAAAGACCGTAGAAAGTACCTGCAGAAGACCATTCAGCAGTGAAGGCTATTTTTAACAATCTAGATTAGGATTTGGCAGACTTAGATCGGACTAGATAAAACCAGATAACACTGTTCGAAGCAAAGCAGCAGCGTTTTCTTTCTTTAGAAAAAAAGCTTTTACACACCCGATCACCTTCACCAGCTACTGGCGCCAGCTGTGAAGTAACTAGCCATGAAAAAGCAAAAATTCTCTAACTATAGCCGTTCGGATTCGGCGTTAAACTGTAGGTCCCTTTCTCTTGTGCGATAAATTATAGGCACACACGACAAGAGATTGAGAGATGCTTGGCCCTGGCCCTCCTGGAGGTGCTGTTTGAGCCAATTTTACTTTTTCTGTTCGAAGCATTGGATTATTATAGCTAAAAAGCTCTATATTCTATATTTTCTGCTTCTGCATGCTAAGTCTGCAGCGGCTGAGCAAAAATTCAGTATATTAATATGAATATTGAAATTAATATGAAAATATGTAATTCCCTGCTCTTATTGCCGACTTCTGTTTCAGAGATATTAAGACCAAAGAAAACTAAAATAAGTCTGTTAGCCAGTCAAGGAATAACAACGTTTTTTGGTATGTCCATTTGGTATAATCGAAATCGCTCTAGGGGCTACAATTCAGTTTTTTTTGGCAAAGGTTTTCAGATATTCAATTGTTCATGCATTTAGGTTCTCTCAGTAAAGTTAACAAATTTCGAAAGGCTTGGATTAATTCACCAAATCCTAAAACTATAGCTGGTATTTCTTTTGAAAACTGGTAAGACTGCTCGTACCGCCGGAAAATAAGAAATTAGCTTTATTGCAAAGCCTGTTCTCGACAAAATTACATGATTAACATATTTTTCTGATCAGACGGCTCGTACTTTTCTGGCAATTTTTACAAATTTATTAAAATAATTGGAAGGAAATAATTAGTTTTGTAAAAGTAGAATTAAGATTTAAGCAGCACTATTTTCGGAGTGGTTTCGACTGCTCAAAGAAATGTAAAAACCATACGAGAAACGAATATTCATAATAGTTATTTTCAGCTTCTTTTCCATAAATTAATCAATCTTTAGTCAGTTAGATAAATTCCTCTTTAATTCTGTCATCAAAGTTTTCAATTGAAATGAACACAAAATTTGTCTCTAGACGCATTACCAAATGGTCATCAATGAACCAGTTAAAATTCTAGCATTATCTTATTTTGGTTTTATAATTGAATTAAGACCACATTAAACGCCTACAACTAGCAGACAATTCCGTACACAAACTATTCCCCCCGACTTATTCATGCTCTCCTGTCTGTGGCCTGTCTTCTAACTAATTGACTTTAATTGACAAGACAAGCAATTAAAATGAAAGCCAAACAATGGGAGGAAAGCGATGTGTAGTGTCGATTTGGTTAATTTCCGGAGAGAGTGCCAACTGCTCGGGGTTTTACTTCGTATGTTGTTTTCGATTTAAATGCTTAAGTAATTTATACATTGAATTAACATAATATGGCTGGACTGTTTCGTTATGATTAAATTACAGCTCTCACTGGTCACGACCCCAAATGGAAAGAATCAGCAGCAGGGAGAAGAATGAGAGTAGTCCGCCGCCTGCCAGTTGTGAGCAGCCATTGCAAACCTTGCGTATGGTTTCCGTGTTAAGACCACGACGTGAAAGCAAACTGCGTATGCTACGCAGTTCCTGTGTAAAAAAACGTTGATAGTTAATTAGTTACTTTTTTTTTTATTCTACTCACATCCGTGCTGAGGCCCAAGCGATTGCGTGTCAACACCACGGTATATATAGAACTCTTCACATCGTTGCCACAGAAAGTCAATACCAGATGATCATTGACTGCCTTGACCACCTGAACAGTGCCAGTGAACTGGGTATAGGAGTTAAGGGAGACCAAACTACCACGCTGATCACCTATATTAGACCACTGACCAGGTGTACCATCCGTGTAATTAAAGGTATACTCCACATTACTATCACGTTCACTCCAAACCAAACGTAAATATCTCTGATGATTAATGTGTGAACGCCTTTGGTATTCATCATTGTCCATATATTTGGGTGTGGTGGAAGTGCGTCGGTAGTTATTTTCATTACGATTCTCTTCATAGTAGGGATTCGAATTGTAGTCTGGATTGCCATAACCACGATTGTTGTTGTCATAGCGGTTGTGCACCTAGAGAAAGAGTTTGAGTTTGTTTGGCATCATCGTGATACTGTCAACTTACCTGATCGGTTACATCAGCCAAATGGATTATTACGCACGAATCATATTCATAGACACCGGGAAAATCTTGGCTATGCACAATAATCTCGCTGCCATACCAGAGGCCCATTGTCTGTGTATAGAAAAATAGATGGCCATTACGTACATATGTAACACGAATGAGGGTCATTTGTGCGATTTGCATGCAACATGCTGTGCGTTCAATTAAATGCCCACAATGAGACATAACAACTCTTCTCTCTGACTATGGGAGGGAGCAAGATGAACCCAGCATTGACATTGGGCGCACTTTCGGCGCAAAGGGTTAATTAGTACAAATCAGCCCCAATTGCATTAGCCAGCGATGAATTATTCAAATTAAAAATGAATTGTTAAATTTCCATTGCATCTGCCTGAGTGTTTAGCCTCTTCAATATCATTTTCAATAACAACGTGAATTTTTTACTAAAATGCAACTAAAGTGGGACGATTGCTATTACTTTATTATAATTGAAACCGTGTGACCACAGTGAACTTTTACGGGTTCAAAGGGCTGTTGAACAGATTCGACATTGATAGAAAAACGAGCTCAACTGCCCAGTAGTTTCCCTTAGGTGGCCTAGTCCACGTTAATAAAAAAGTTAATTAAGTGCTGTTGTAGCTTATGCAGAAGAAGATTATTCTTTAGTAGTGTGATGCCTACGCACACAAATCCTCCAGGGACTTACAAGAATAGTAATATCGTTATATCCATAATAAAACATTTTTTTGAAAAACTTTCTTCAGCAAAGTTTTTTTTTTAAGAAATCAAACTATGATCACACTATATAAAATGAACGATGATGAGACCGAGAGGAGAACGCAGAAGATAGTAGTAGACATTGTATAGTCAAACCGTAGAAAGACATTGTAAATATGAAAGCTGAAGTGATCGCTCACTAAGAGCGTGTGTAAATAGAAAACCGTGTTTAAATAAAGTGTTAATAAAAACCAGGAAACCTCACTTTTTGTGGCCGATGATATTCGATCTCCGATTTATCGTCTCAGAAAAATATTTTAATTTATATTTTAAACAAAAATATCGATATATCGATACTATTTCCGGCATCCCCAATTTCTAGATAACATTCAATAAGCTTCGAATCTCAATATAAATGTAGTTTATATACCTTGTAAATATGCAAGCATCGTCCATGCAAGACGACTTTGAAAACAGTTAAAAAGCGAGCTGTAAAGAACACAATGAGGAAAATCGAATATCTGATTTGTAGAAACTGAAAAAATACCAAAAGGTCCTGCGAGTCGGATATTATGAAAGCATTGCTTATGCTTCGTAGATGGACGAAGAGCCCCAAATGAAATATGTCTGGTTCCAGTTAAGAGCACTTGCTAAAATACTTATCAGCACAAGTCAAAAGCTCTTAGGGTGGGAGTTTCAGGGGCGATTCAGTTTCGTCCACTTTAACATATTTCTTAAGAGATAGCTGGCTGAGGAAACTTTCCCCCTTAATCTTTCCTCTTAAACATCATCAAACTCGTCGCTGAGTTTTCCCCTGCTGTATTCAGTTCAGCCTTGCATTTCGTAAGAACACTAGTTTGGTTCTCAGATCGGTTTATAAGCGATTCTGTGCGGTATGGTTCGGTTCGGTTCAGAACCTTATTGGCATCCCTGCTATTAACCGTTTCAGCTTGAATTTTGCAAATCATTGAAAATAGAGATATTTCAATTCAGACGATTTTAATGTTGAATGGTAACAAGAACTTTATAGTCCTTATAAACTTTATATTTTTCGGTCTCTGCAAGAAGATAATTAATCAAGTAAGATTCGCAATTGCAGCTCTTTCTAATATGAAATGATTGATTTAAGACCGATTCTAGATACCTTAAGTAATTTTTCTGACTATTTAAAGAGTTTTTTGACCTTACTTTTAAACCAAACCCGATTTACTGTTAAGACAAAATTTGCATACGTAAAATGAGTACTTAATTACTTCACTTATCTTCCCTTCAGTACGGCTCAGTAATGAATCAGAGCTAAATAAGCCCTGATTTGGAATGGCAGGTACTGAAATCATGGCTTTCAGTCATGAATTTTACATAGGCAGGGCCTACTACGTCATGACCTTCGCTCCTTTCAGGTATTATTTCAGTACCGAGTGCATTCGTTAGTTTCATGGGCAGTACTGAAATCAGTCATGAATTGGAGCAATTTCTACTTCTCAGATCTGAATCAGCACTGACAAATTCAGTACTGAGGCGTAGAACTGCAGGACTCATACATTTTATAAATCAATTTCGATTCATTCAAAATAAGAACAAAATGTTCTTTCTTTTTCCCAAAAAGAAACACTGAAATGAATATTTAGTCTATCTAAATATCAGTCCAAGAGAATTCGTTGACATACTCTAGGTATTGATGAATCTTGTTTTACAAATTTTGGTTCTAATTTTAGCAATAATAATGATCTTTCCGCTAAAAAATGGTTCATACTTTATTTCAATAAAAGCCGGTTTTGAACCAAGCCGATTCAAACCTCGGATTTTAATAAACCATAAACCGACCCAGGTACGAGAAAAATTATTGAACCTTAACCTGTTTGTTTTAGTTTAGTTATGATAAAATTGCAGACATTCTGAAATCGATCGACTTTGTTTATATCTGGTCAATATTAAGCAACAAAGACATGAAATCGCTTCACAAGTCAAAATGAAGATTTGTTTAAAATTCTAAAAGAGCTTTAAATTTTTGATTCCAAAGTTTATTAAATGACTCACAGAATATCTACTTTGATCTGTCTTTTCCAACTTAAAACTTGTTTTGTGTTATTATGGGTAAAGGAATTCGGAATATTATTTTGAATATTAAAAACATCAAATGCTTTTCAATTAAAATTTAGTAGGTCATAGGCTTAACCAAGGCTCGTATTTTAAATCTACTCCACAAAACCTCGTACCTCAAATTTCCGAATGATTTGGAAGATCTACAACCACCTTGGTGAGTCTTTTTCGAGCCCTTTTGATGATAAAAATGATAATTGATTCATGGGCGAATTAAGGAAGACTCGAAAATTACTCATGCATTTGACTCGAAATGACTCGAAAATGAGTCGAAACTGATCTGAAAAACGGGGTATAAACGACACTTCATGAAGAGTCGCGACTAGGGTACCATTTTCACCCCACAAAAGCATCATTTATGATCAGAAAAAGAGTGCATTTATTACTATTTTCATACGACTGGAGACTCGAAAACGACTCTAATGTGATCCGAAATTTCATAAAATGCTGGCTGGGTTTGACCATTGTTAAATCTGGGTTTAAAACCGCGAGCCGGAGCTAGTACAAAGTACACCAAACCAGTTGAGTAGAATAAAAGATCATGAAAGGCCAAGTATATTTATATATATTGTAGATTTGCCTTGTTTATTAAGAATTTCACTTAACACCTCTCATCTTAATCGATCCTCATTTTGTTTTACATTAAGTCTTTTTTCAGGTCACTTTCCCTTACCTCTTGCAAATTCACCGAATTCTGTGGATTTATATTCATGCAACGCATGGCTGAATTAATCCTTTCGGTACTTGAGCTAGAGCCATCTACCGATAAACCATACTGTTCCAAGGCATTGCAGTCCAGATGACACCAGACAATGCTGAAGATCAGGTGGATTGCCACTGATTTGGTAAACATTTTCAAAGGCTTGCTGTTCCCCCACTTAAGGCACTGAGTAATCACTGCTGATGGCTGTTGATAATTCACGAATGGATGCCGGCCGATCTGCACTTATTGAAATCCCACAATCAACTACAAGCTAACCCGCCACACTTGAGCTTAGTTCAGTGCAGCTGCTCTCCGCGTGAGAGCGCAATAAACAGAGAATCCGGAGGGCGTTCCCTCGCTCTGGCTGCACTCTTTCGCTCAATGAAACGCAAAAAATTGAAAACGACATAAATTGTAGTAGAAGACCGAGAACGGAACCCCAACATTGGTTATATTAAATAAGTTAATTGTAGACGCTTTTCATGTTGATCATTCAACGCCCGCACTGAACGCGTAAATTTAATACTCCCCCGCCACCTCCAATCCCCCTTTTGTGTCGTGGAGTGGTGTCAATTGAGTGTGTTCGTTTCGAGTTGACCGTCAATTAGGCGACTGGCCCAAAAAAAAAACGCACACATAGAGAAAACACTAACCCGAGCTGAAACTGAGTGAATTGTCGAAGCTGGATGAATGAAAATGGGGATGAGGGTGGGGGGCTGGGTGAGTCAACTTGTGAATTAAATCATTGTCGCTGTGAATCAAGATAAAGCTCTTGTTGTTGTTCGTGTGCGTTTTATTAGCATTGATTATGCGTTTGTGGTACGTTTAAGGTAAATAAATCCAAATTAAATTTAAAATTGCAAACTCTAGCACTTTTGGTTGCATAGTTTTGGGCCACATTTGATTTAGCTATCGACCAGATATGGATTGAAATATTTAATAAAAATTTTTTCAAGAATTTCAGTTTAATTTCTTAAATTGGTCTTCTCCTAGCTCCATACACTTTATACTGCGTTTTCCAACTAAAAGGATTTTCTTAGGTCTTAAAAATAGGTGTTTGTTTCAGTGATGATCTCTTCATAAGACCCAAATTATATTAATGAATGTTGTATCTGTGAAAGAGTTCTGAAATATATTCTGTTCGTTTTAGTATTTTTAAGGTAATCAATGTTAAAACTGTCGCTATAAGGCCAAGCATCTTTGTGGGTCGATTACACGTAGAAGGGCACTGGTTTAACTAGTCTTTGGTCTCTGGTGAGTTGTGATGGAGCCATGTTTCGTTCATGATTACGAAATGGATTGCATAGTGTGGTTGAACATTGCCCAATACTTCTTTGAATTGATCACACTGTTGCGCTTACGATTGAGGGTCAGTAATCGCGGCACCCATCAATAGCACGGCTGTTTCCATGGAATCGTCTGAGATATGATGTATACGAAATGCCTACACCTCACGCACATTCCATGGATTTTATCGGTAACCTTTTTGGGTTACCTAATCACTTGGCATCTCTTGTGGTGGTACGAGCACAACAGAGTTCAGTAAATCACTTTTAAGTGATTGTTTCCCTGCTTTTGGTAATAAAAGGTCTAGAAAAGTGTAGGAATCTTGGATCAATAAACCGGGCAGTCATCCTCGTGAAGAACTACTAGGATGATAGAAAATAAATCTAAGTAATTTCACAGATGCACACTGGCTTGTACTCATATTTTGGACCCCAAAAACAACTTGCTAAGATTCACTCAATTTAGACCAATATTTAAATAGCTGTCATATAACCGATCTGGCAAATTTGATCCAATTTTTATATTTTTCTATGCTATTGAGCTGAAACTTGTTTAGTACTCGTATTTTTTGCTCCTTATACGACTTACAAAATCGGGTTCGATTTGGACCATTATTTCATATAGCTGCCATATAACCGATCTGTCCGATTTTCACCAACTTTGTTGGTTTTTACGCTATTGAACTGAATTTCAGTTTGAGCACGTATTTCAAGCTCATTAAGCGTCTTATGGTATTTGGTTCTATTCGGCATACTATTTCATATAGCTGCCATATAACTGATCTGTCCGATTTGCTTCAACTTTGTTCCCATTGTTTACCTGCTTTTATTAATAAAAGGTCTAGAAAGGTCACTAAACATGTTCACTTGTTCTTTTTTTCTGAGTGAACTCACTGAAATTGCTCACTTGTTCAGTTTTTCACGAGCCGGTTCAAGATCAAGAGTTGTGCTTTCTGCATATATGACGATTGTTTCCAAGTGTACAAAGCGGGCATCCATTTCAATAATAAGAACATTTACGAGTTTCGCCAAAGGCTCGTTTGTAAGATCCAGTTTCATTATTTCCATCCGTTTTTGGGGAACGTCTGCCAACACAATAACTTTATATAAAGTTACGTTTTTTTCAGCGCAGATCTCGCTGTTAATTTGGTAAAATGGTTTCAGTGCTGCACTCAGAGAAAAAATAGAGAATTTCGCTCTTGAATCAAGAGCATTCGTTCTCAAAAGTACGGTGAGAGTGAAAATTCTTGATCCAAGAGCGAAATTCTTGATTCAAGAGTGAATTTTTGATCCCGAAATTCCTGATTCAAGAGTTTCAGCTCTTGATCCAAGTATGAATAATTATTGATTCAAGAGTTTCAGTACTTGATTCAAGAACGAATAATTCTCAAAATAAAAAAATTAAAAATAATATTTGGGGTGGGGGGTGGGAGAGACACGACCGACCCGACCTGACCGACGTGGTGGTGGTGTCCGCGTCTCGTCCTCCTCCCCCGGTCCCACGCACCATTATCAAATAAATCAACCACACCACCAACACCCCAACCACCACCACCCACCAAACTTTGTTTTAAACAGTGATTGATTTTGAGATAACCACAGAGATTTTTTTTTTTTTTACTCTTCTGGGACTTGAACACGGTACCTCGATAGACTGAAACACACACAGGCGACGGGCATCTTAACGAGGTCAGCTAACTTCCTTAAGCCAGAAGACGCGACGAAATCACACTTATAAATAAACGCTTTCGTACGCATCGCACAACAACAAACTGCGCATGCGCTCTCAGTCTCTGCGCTCTCATTCTCTCAACCAAGGCGTATTTAATAAGGTGGCAGAAGCGTCGACGTCGCCCTCTTTGCTGTTGCCTTACGGTTTCGAAAAATTCATATGTGTGTGTGTATACATGTGTATGCGACAACAAATTTCTTTGAGTTTATTACTCTCTTGCTCTCGCTCTCTTTCTCTCATTTTTCGTAAGGCAACGCGACGTCGACGCTGCTGCCACCTTATTAAATACGCCTTGCTCTCAACGACCAACTGCGCATGCGCCCTCACTCTCTGCGAGAGCGACTCCAACGCTACTCTCTCAAAGTTAAGTTGCCCTCACCCCCCTTGCCTATAAAAAAAACCAAATTGAGAACGTTTAGAACGAATTTATCACGATTCCAAGAGCGAAATTCTTGAAAATTCAAGAGCGACTAATTTTTTTTTCAAGACCGTTCGTACTCAAATTATTCGTTCTAGTTTTTTCTTAGTGTGGTAATAAGCCTTCAATTACTTTCCGTTCGTCACTCATTAACACCAAATCGGGAGGTAGAATTGATACAACTACCATAACTGCTTTCTTTAAAACGACAAGTCGGTCAAACATTTTATACGTTGAGTTCAAAAGTGTAGTCACATCCTGGCACAACTTTAAATCTGATAGGTTCAGCTGAAATTACGTACTCTTAAGTTTTTCAATGGCAAAACTACTTCGATTAAAGTCATCCACAATCGCTTTGGCTTTGAAGCGGACTTAGTTAATCTGCTACAAACCTCTTTGAACGATAAAAGCACGGAATATGGGGCCAATTTCCTAGCTGAATGGCAGCAACTTCACACACACTATTGCTGTCGCTTTGTTTTCGATCATCCAATCGGCGATGGTTTTTTCAAACAATTACAAAGATCAATGGCTGTGAGACATCTTCTTTCAGCTTCCTAAAATCTGGCTCGTCCACTATGCTCAAGGCGTGATGTCCTTTAGCAATCATTCAAGCTATGTCAATAACTCACAAAACAACAGAGACTGAACAAGACTCGACGAACAATTGAAGAAGAACATGTTCACTTGTTCAGTTTAAAGAACAACTCAATTTTGTTCACTCACTCATGAACAACCCAACACTACTAGAAAGGTCTAGGAATCTTGAATCAGTAAACCGGTCAGTCATAGAAAAGAGATCTATGCAATTTCACAGATGTTCTATAGCTGGGGTGCCCACAGCCCAGGCGCACACCGCGCATTCGTAATCGTTTTACGCGCAGCTATAGTCGCGAGTATAGGCACTTACACATAGCACAAACCAAAGTATATTGCAATAATAATTTGGTAAATTTTCTCTCTTTTGCCTCTTCCAAAATCGTCTTCACCGTAGAATTAGTTGTTGGCGACGAATGATTTCGTGTGCTTTAGACAGCCACGAAAACACACACACAATAATCGGGTTTCTCTTTCTTTGTTTTGTGGTTTGTTTTTGTTTCAGAATCATTTTCTTCCTTTGTATTGGTGTCTAAGTCGACGTAAGCTGCCTCTCGGCACCTCAGCTCAATAGCAAGGGTGCAAACCGTCAATCTTCTACAGAGGTTTAGGTGAGGAGGTTTAAACCATTGGTAGGGCGATTCGTTTCGCGAAGCGGAGCACGAACATTGAGCTTAATAAAAACTTGTTGGGTCTGCCAAATATTTGCACCAATATTATAAACTGTCGACTGGATTCACATCCGTAAGTAAAGAGACGATATCTCATAACATAACTTTTGTAGGTTTATATTAACTCTTCTCCAAGTCCTAAAACAGAATATGCCGAAACTGAAAGACATTTATAAAACTTTACTATAGGTACATGACGCACCGATCCAATTCCTTACAATTATTTTGAAAGTGAAATTGTAAAGAAAATACTAAGCGAGGTCATGAAGTTATGTTTGCTCATAACAATGAACCCCTTATGCAGCTTACACCAAAAAGAGCAGCTTGTCTTCATAGTATTTTTTTAAGAAACTCTCGGTCCTATCATCAGTAGGCTTCTTATGTTCTTAAAGATGATAAAAAAATATTCGCATTTTCGACATCTTTCTCGATGTGGGTACATCTCGATAAGAAATAACGAAATTACCAGCCAACATAATCAGTCGAAACTGTTGTTTGTTTAATTAACTGTTACCTCTTTGGTTGCCGCTGTCACGCATCTGTCGTTTCCCATCTTGACATAAGACTTTGTCTTTCTCAGAAAAAAGGAGAGAGTAAGTTAAAGTTGTCCCATTCCTTATTCGATATTCACGGTACGCAGGGGAAGAAGTATTTAAAAAAAAATTCACTTACATCAATTAACACAATACCATTAAGTTAGCAGACAGCGCATGATGACAAAATGTAATAATCCAATAACTCGGCTACTTCTTATACGATATTTAGTTAAAATTTGGTTGCTTTAGCTTCACTTATCTCTGAGATATAGGTGTAGTTTCATTGCTTAATCGACTTGAGCGTTGATGCTGACTTAGTATATACATATAAACTTCATATGAACGGAAAGGATTTCTTGTGAATGTTACAAACCTTTTACTCCACGAGAAACGGGCATAAAAATGAGGTGTTCTTTGATAATCAAGAATCTTGTCAACTTATCAACCTCAAGCATTCTCTTATGCATTCGTGATTCACATTTATTTTATATAATTACAAAGAAAAGTACAAATTAGCTGTTAACTGTTTTTTTCAGAATCGCAGCAAACTCTGATTGATCTTCTCAAATATCCAATCAATATAATAATTAACTCTTACATAGACGCCTGGTCTATTCTGAAAGCCACAGTGCTGGCCCCAGGATATAATGCCATACAGAGTTTCACCATCTGCAAAAAATTACAAAATGAAGATGAATGATTGCCTGCAGCTTGTTTGGGCCAACTAGGACTTACCGTCATCAGAGCAGACCAGTGGCCCACCAGAGTCGCCCTCGCAGGCATCAACACTTTCATCCATTGAGCCCGCACAGAACATACCTAAAGCAGACAGATACAAACAACATAGAGTAAATTGAAAATAAGTTGGTTATGCATATTCCTCACCTTCAGTCATGGCCGAGCCGTAGACGTTTGAACGCTTGCAAGTAGCTTCCGGCAGAATGGGCAATTGAGCTGCACGTAGAATTTGCGAGGGAGCTTTAAAAGAAAATCAGTGAGGTCAAGTTAATTAAATCAAATTTTTTACTTACTCGACACACCCGACTTGATGGAGCCCCAACCGGAAATGGTACAGGTTCGATTCTCAACTAAGGCAACATCCTTTTCCGGCAAGCAAATGGGCTGCACATAGTCACTGAACTTGAGCGGCGTTTTCAAAACAACCAGAGCAATATCGTTATTCATGTGTGAATCATCGCGGAACTTCTCGTGTGTGTACCAATTCTCTATGAACGTATCCACTTCCGAGGATTCGGCTATGTTGGCATAATGATCACCCACACGCACAAAATAGGCGCCCTTTGGATGGCCATAGAGACAGTGGGCGGCAGTAAGCAAATGCCGCTTGGAGATTACCACTGCACCGCACCAATGACTTGAGATGCCACCACGACCACGTGTACGTATAGTCGCCTGCCAGGGATGACGACCACGTTGCGCTACACTGCCCTTAATGACACGCTCCTCGGGATGGGCATACTCATCAATTAGATCATCTTTAAAAATGCCGCAACGTCTGGGTGAATGCAAAGCCTTGCTGGAACGCTCCCAAAGACCAATGTCCGACATAGAGAGGGCTGCAGTAGTTCCTGCTCCCTGCTTGTCCACAGGTTGAAGGCGTACACGTTGCTGTCGTTGTTGACGAGGCGCTGCTCCAGCTGTACAACGTAAGCCCACATCCTCGGTATGATTGCAGTTGTGCTCGCCCCAGTTCCAGTGACTGCACTTGTCAATGCTGGTCTCATTACCCAAGCACATCACCTGATCCAACCAAATGGGTCCGTTCCCCGGGCCAAAGATGTTCTTCTCGATTTTCTACAAAAAAAGATTTGGAACAATAAAAAAAGTCCAATACATTAAAATTTCAGTACACCCACCGCTGGTCCATAGAAACCCAAGGAATTGCAGGCAATCTGAGCTGTCTTCAAGTTGAAGTCATCATCACAAACACTACCCCATTCGCCGTGGTACTTGACCTCCAGACGACCCTCGCTAGGGCTGCGTCCTCCTTCCAAACGATACTCAATGGGAGCCTTACACACCGCCTCGCTTTCATCCGATTTGTCTGCACAATCCTCCGTGTGATCGCATACAAAGGCTGGTGGAATACACTCCTTGGAGGTGTGACATAGCCAATAGTTGTTGGGACATTTGAGCACTGGCACTTTGCAGACCACGCCCACCACCTCATCAACACCGCAATTGTGTATGCCCCAACCCTTGAATTCGCAATCCTTAAGTTTGCTTTCATTACCCTGACACTCCACTTTATCCATGGCATAGTTAAAGTTGCGATCAGATGGTGCATAGAACGAATTGCCACGCACTTCTAGGGCGCCCATTTTGTAGCCCAATTCACGGCAAATAACATCGGCATCGCGCAAACCAAACTTATCGTCACATACATAACCCCATTTGCCATTGACTGAAACAAAAGAACAAAAGTTTGTGGTTTTAAGAAATGTGTAAGATGGGGTAAAAGCGATATTTAGCTAATGTACTATTTAGGTAATGACATAGATCCGACTACACTTAACCCACGACTAAACAATATACACCTCAAATTTAGCGATTCTGCCAGATACCTTGGTTTAGTGTTGGACAACAAATTATATTGGAACGAAAATATAACTGAACGTATCAAAAAAGCAAATACTGCACTTTTTCCCCCTGAAATAGTATACTGGCTGTACACAGCCGTTGTACGTCCAATACTTCTGTACGGAATGGGGAAACCTTCCGTCCTCAGAACCATAACAAAAGTTCAACGTAGTGCTGCATTATGCATGACTGATGCATTGCGTACAACCCCAACAGATGCACTTAACATAATGTTATAACTTTTGCCTCTAGAGTCTAGATCTTCTGGGCAGAGAAAACGCCAGTAACACCGCTCTCAGGCTGAGAGAAAGTGGTACCTGGAAGGATAGTAACTCTGGCCATTTCTCTATACTTCTGCATCAAGTGGCAGTACCGCCAATTCTTGACTACTGCATCCCAACAATAACGTTTACCACCATGTATAAAGTCACCATACCGAGTCAGCTGGACTGGAACTCAATGCCTCACCGCTAACCGAATGCCATTAATTTCTCCACTGATGGCTTCAAACTGGATGAACAGGTAGGAGGAGGAGTCTTCAGTCCAGAGCTCGGGATCGAAACTTCATTTCGACTTCCTGATCATTGTAGTGTTTACCAAGCAGAGGTTGTAGCCATCCAGAAGGCTACCAACCTTCTGGAAACTCTCGTCACCAGAGGAAGTGAAGTATACATTTTCTCAGATAGTCAAGCTGCCTTAAAATAACGCCAAACCTCGTATAGAGTGCCGCAGATCTCTTAATGAGATGGCTTAGCACTTTAAAATAAATCTCGTTTGGGTGCCTGTACACTGCAACATTGAAGGCAACGAGATGGCCGACCACCTCGCTAGACTTGGCACTACAAATCAGCTCCTACCAGATAAGAGCAACATAGGGGTGCCACTTGCGACCTTTAAGCTACAAACAAAAGAAACAACTTGTCGAATAACCATAAATCGATGGCAAACGATGCACATATGTGAAGTATCTAGGCTTACATGGCCTACTCTCAATATTAACAGATCTAGGGCGTTACTCTGTCAACAAAGAGAGAACATTTCCCTAATAGTAGGGGCCCTTACTGGACACTGCCTGATCGGAAGACACGACGCAGGGCTTGGAATCAGACACAATGACTTCTGCAGAAGCTGCAGTTCAGTGGAAGAAGAGAAGAGTGTACAGCACCTCTTCAGTCACTGTCCAGCTCTCAGCAGAAGGCGACTCGCAGTTTTGGGAGTACTTTCCTAAACGATTTATCAGACATTTCTGAAATAGGTGTTGCCCCTTTGCTAAAATTTGTGCTACTCCCTCTACGACCCCAGCGTAGAAAAGGTTATATGGTACCACAACGGGCCTTCGATGGCCTAAGTGAAGAAATGGGATCTTCCCATTGCAACCTAACTTAACCTAACCAAGATGGTCCCTTCATGATTCCTTATTGAAGGCAAGTATAGAGGAACCCCTACTATACTGAACCATAGAAGAATAGTTTAAATATCAATAGAGATGGTTACTCTGTCTTGGATACTTCCGAGAGTTCACAGAGTCCATCTATCAAGTCCTCGACAATGGCATATAAATTGGAATTATGTCTCATTCAGTGCCCCTTCGACAAGAAGCAAGATGTTCGTTTCATATTCAGGCCTGTTCTCGTTTCCGAATTCGATTGATCGGAATTGGTACACTCAGAAAAAAATTAGCAATGAATTTGAGAAGTTTTAGAATAATTTTCTAACAAAAAGAAAAAGTGTTCTTGAGCTTTGAAAAATATGCCATAAAATGAAGTTTTCGAAAAAAAATTTCTTAAAACAAGAAAACAACAGATTTTTCTGATAAATATTGGACTTGGTAGACATGTTTTCATGGTTTCAACAAGACGGTGCCACATGCCACAAGGCACGCGAAACCAAGGTCCAATTGAGAGGCAAGTTTGGTGAGCAATTAAGCTAACGTTTTGGACCAGTCCGTTGGCCGCCAAGACCAATGTGATTTGATCCCACTAGACTTTTTTTTGGGTCTCTCGTGTACGGGGACAAACTAGACACAATTCTATCTCTTTTAGAATGATTTAGATAAACCAAAATTGTTCGTTGAAGTTGTATAATGATGATCTGATCCGATGGAATATTTTTGAGCAGAATATCAGCGATTGTAAATATATTTTTCTATCCATAAAGATTTATTTTAAGCCCCTACAATGTAAGAACCGCTTTAAGCGAGCTAATTGATGTTGCAAAATCAATCAAATAATTTAGCATATACAAGTTTTTTCTAGGTATGGGTTTTGACTTTAGTCCAAGTGTTTTTTAGCCGGCTGAAGGTGAACGGTTGATTATAATTCAAATCAACAAAGGTTTTGAACATTACATATTGGATAGCAATGGTTTAACTGTACAGTACTGTTTCAAAGGCGTCCCGGTCCTCTCATCAGTAGATATTTTCTTGCTGCCACACTCAAAGTCGTTTTGCATGTTACTTGCGAGATCGCATGAGTGGACCGGGAGGCCCTTGAAACGTACTGTACAGACAAAGCATTCAAAATCTTTGTTGATTTAGGTTTTTTCTAGGTTTGACCATTCTCAGATGACATAAAAACTATTTTGAGCACAAATCTTAAGTCAGCTTTGAAAGCTGAATGCTTGAAAACAGCTAGCCGCAGTTGTCTGATTTATACTAACTGCTACTATTGTGACAAAGTATTATTTTTGGCATCTTTGAAAATATTGTTCATCTGAAAGATAAAAGACTGCATATCCTTAAATGATTCGACATGAGCTGTGTGTGTTACACTAAGTTTATCCATCCACTTACCCTTAACCTCAATGCGTCCCATGTGCGAGCTTTCGCCTCCCGTCAAACGCACCTGATAGCCCAAATGATCGCACTGGCTCTCATCCAAACGATTGCCACAATTGTCGACTCCATCACAGACCTCCTGCCGCTTAGCGCATTTCTCATTACCGCAATCAAACTCACAGGATTCATCGAAATTGCTACGCAAATATAACTTGGGTGTGGTGGCTTCAGCATTGGGATTGGGGAAATACTCTTCGTCCGGCTGCTGCTCCGGCTGGAACGGACTTGGCAACGCGGGATGACGACGATGGAAATCAGCATTGTGTTCATTGTGTCGAAAAGGATTGGGCAGTCTGGGATGTTGGCTATGGTAGAAGGGACTGTGTTCATGGTGATGCATATGATGAGAGTGTGGTTTCTCAAAGGGATCGGGTAAATTTGGATGACGCCGGTGATAGTCACGATTGTGACCCGACGTGTGCCAATTGTGGGTTGTCGTATCGATATCCGCCCTACGGGTACCGCGATGAAAATCGGTCGTTTCGTCACCGGAAGTGTGTGTGGTGGGATTTAAGGTCTGCTCGGTGCGTGCCGATTCCCAAGCATCTGGAACAACAGAGTCTTTGTCAGTATCGTCGTCCAGGCTTTCCTGTTCACCAGCTGAAATCAGTTCAACGTCATCGTCGGGATTTGATCGTAGGCTGCCGGGTTTGGGGGTGGTGGAGGTAGACTTTACAGGGTCAGGAGTAGTGGAAGTGGTAGTGGGTGGTTTACTAATCACTGATACTATGGCAGATGCAGTTTGCTTCGCCAGTTGCTCTGGAGCATTGCCACTGTGATTGAAATAGGGACGCAACATCAGACGCAATGCCTCACCCATGGCCACCTGGGATCTAGTATCAGCATTGGCATTAGCCAGTGAAGGATTATAGAACTGATGATTAAATGGAGGTGGATTCAATGGATGTTTCTCAGTTGTGGTGCTCTCATATTCCAAATCCTCATCATCATATTGATCTTCCTCTGTTTGAGGATTGAAGGGATCGACATTAGGTTGGGGAGAGGGCGTTGGTGAAGATCGAGTAGGCACCTTTTGCCAAGAACTGTTTTGTGAGTGGGCTACACCCGCATAGGAGGGACTATAGTGCGGCTGATTGAATCTCTGGGGTCTAGTGTCATTGGCCAAGGGTGGATAAATGGGAAATGTGTGTAAATGGGAGGGATTCTTAGTTGTAGTGGTGGCACGAGTGGGAGGCAATAAGCCTCCATACAGATTAGACTCATTAGCCTCCGGCTGAGAGCCGTAAGTGGATCTATGATTGCTAGGTACAGCGGGTGTGGGAAAATCGTTTTCCTGTTCTAGATCTACGGGCTGCTGATGGGAACCGCTGGGCAATTGATCCTCAGGATAGCCAGCTGAAGGCCGTGGTGGTTGCCTTTCAGGGTTGCGGTTCTGTTGTGGGTAGTCACGAGATGGTTGACTTCCAGGGAGAGGCTCTTTTGGTTGGTAACCACGAGGTGGGTCTTGTGTTTGGTAGTCACGAGGTGGGTCTTGTGGTTGGTAACCACGAGGTGGGTCTTGTGGTTGGTAACCACGAGGTGGGTCTTGTGGTTGGTAACCACGAGGTGGGTCTTGTGGTTGGTAACCACGAGGTGGTTGCCTTCCAGGCGTGGAGGCATGTGGTTGATAGTCATGAGATGGTTGCCCTAAATGGTTTGGATTCTCAGGCTCATAGTCTAAGTCAAGAGGTTCTTGCCCTGCAGGGTTGGAATTCTGAGGATAAGTTGGTTGCCCACTAGGAATCGGTGCATGTGGTTGGGAATCACGAGTTGGTTGCCTTTCAGGTTTTGGATGCTGGGGCTGGGGTTGCCTTCCAGAGTTTGGAATGTTTGGCTGATAGTCTAAGTCAAGAGGTTGTTGCCCCAAATTAGGCTGAAACTGTGCAGTTGGTGTCGTGGTCTGTGGATTATACTCAAGGTCAAGTGGTTGCTGTCCACCTAGAGGAGCTATCGGTGCTAATGGCTGTGAGTATGTGGGTCTGGGCTGCCAATCGTTTTTCGTCTCTGAATCATAATTAATTCTGCGGCTAAAGTCTTGACGGGGCCAACTAGCTGAGTCCGATTCCTGCTCCTGTTCGTCCTGCTCATCGGGCTGAGCATAGTACACTTGACTTGTGGTACTCGGCATGGGCGCCAAAGGTGTTTCATAGCTGGGATAATTACGATTCGGGTGTAGAGATCCTTCAACATAGAGCACACGCTGTGTGGGAGCATGATGCACATAAGAGCTGCCCTGACCAGACCAGCCCTGGTTCTCCTCTTGTGGCCTAAAGCCTACGCCCGCCGGACGTTGCATATTCATATTGCTCCAACGATTTCCCAACTGTTCTCCAGCTCCATATGCCTTGGACTGACGATTGTCTGTAAGTAAAAGAATCTGTTTTAAAACTTAAAGTTACAGACATTTTTACAGAGGTTAGTAACCATTGCGCAGATCTATCCGATGTGTCATATAATCGCAGCGATCATGACTGGCCACCTGGTCGCTCGGCGCACACTGTCTACGAGATATACTGAAAATATGCCCACTGGGACAATCAGAGATTATGGTTAACCGCTTCGCCAACTGACAACTGAGAAACTTGCTGGCCTCCCAGGGATGTGGTATGCTACCACTTAGCCCCACGGGACAGACAATAATAGCTCCTGGCACTTGAACCTGTTGCCACCATTCATAAAATATTTGCAACTCTTGGCTGGTGTACAAACGATCCTGACGTTGTACTTGCTGTTCCGGCTGGCAGTGACGCTGGGAGAGACTAAAATGTTGGCCAGTTGGGCAACTCAGCAGTTGCATACCACTCGTCGCACAGCTCAGAAACTTGGTACAATCAAAGGGATAGACATAGTAGCCGGTTGCTTCACGTGGACAGGTTACAACTGCAAGAAGAAATGAGGGTTAACCAACTAAATGTGCTCCAACACTGTCGATATGAAAATTGTATTAATTTTGGTACACTGTTTCCAAAACTAGTCGCGGTTGATGAGAACACATATCGTTTATGGTAGGAACACTCTCCAATTACTGTCTCATTGGCAGGCATTTAGCTAAACTAGAAAACTCACCTTTTCTGCCGGTATTCCGATATACATTGAACAATGCAAAGACACAAAAACCTTCCCTACTCCATCAGTCGAAGGTATAAAAATTAGAAATCCTTGCTCTACTTAAGTTATTTCAGTGAAAACAATGGATTCGCTTAGGTTCACTTGTTCTTTATGTTCAAAGTGAGGCCACTCATTTAAATTGCTCAATGGTTAAGTTGTTCAGCTGTTTAGTTGCTCGTCAGGTATTCTCAAAGCATCACTGAACAAGAGTGGCTGCAGAAGACTCACTGAACAAGCACTGAAAAGAGTCCATGAACAAGTGTCACTAAACCAGAGCCACTGAACTAGAGACATTGAACAAGAGCCACTCAACCAGAGTCACTGATCCACAGTCACTAAACAAGAGTCGATTTATAAGAATCACTAAACAAGCGTCTCTGAACAAGAGTCACTGAACAAGAGGCACTGAACAAGAAAAACTGAACAAAAGTCACTGAAAATGAGTCCATGAACAAGTGCCACTGAACAAGATCCACTCAACCAGAGCCACTGATCCACAGTCACTAAACAAGAGTCGATTTATAAGAGTAAGAGTTTTCAGAGACACTTTTCAGAGTCACTAAACCAGAGTCACTGAACAAGAGTCACTGAACAAGAGTCACTGAACAAGAGTAGCTGAACAAGAGTCACTAAACAAAAGTCACTAAACCAGAGTCACTGAACAAGAGTAACTGAACAAGAGTCACTAAACAAGAGTCACTGAACAAGAGTCACTGAACAAGGGTCACTGAACAAGAGTCAGTGAATAAGAGTCACTGAACAAAAGTCACTGAAAAAGCACTGAAAGGAGTCCATGAACAAGTGTCACTAAACAAGAGCCACTGAACAAGAGTCACTGAACCAGAGTCACATACCCAGAGTTATAAAGTGAGTCGATGAACAAGAGTCACTGAACTAGAGTCACTGAACTAGAGTCACTGAACCAGAAACACTGAACAAGAATCGCTAAACAAGAGTCACTTTTATGAGTACTGAGCAAGAGTCTCTGACCCAGAGGCACTTTATAAGAACAAGAGTCACTAACAAATGCCACTGAACCAGAGTCACTGAACATAAAAGAACAATTGAATATAAAATGTTCACTTGATCAGTTTTGTGAACATCTCATTTTGGTTCACTTACTTATGAACAACCCATCACTACATCGCTGTTATGGGATCATTAAAGGTCTAAATGAGAGAATGACCTGTTGCTCTTTGTCATCGCAGCCTAACCTATGCTTTTCCAAGAAAGTTCTTTTGGTTCAATACTCGAAACAAGTAGCCGCAGACTCAAATTATAGATTTTTGTCAAACCTTTTACCACAAAACGTTGTATAAAGCTTTTAAATAGCAAAAAAGCTCGAGAGGGCGAAGCCAAACTCAGAGAAAAAATGGAGAATTTCATACTTAAATGAGGTAAGAAGGAAAATAGTTAATCAAAATATGAATTTTTTATCTCGAATTTGTTTGTATAAATTTGCTCCCATCGCCTAAAAATATATTAAATTAAGAACGAGCTTAACTCGTTTTAAAGAAGTAAATCCTTGAAAATTTCTATTTTCTAATTTTTATAGAGATCGGATAGTATGTAAATAGCCAAGTTAAAAACTTTTGCATACTTTTCGGCTTTAATACCTCAGGACCACATTTCTTCCCATGAGTAACGCGTATATCGAAGTCGGTTAGGGCCGACTTTAACTTACGCTCCCGTTTTCAATACTAGTCCTTTTTTTTCTTACAAACTAGTCGGTCTTCTCCTTTCTTAATGCAGTACTTGGCTTTCCTTACAGTCGATGCTTCTGTATCAGTCCATTGTTTTAAAAGTTTCTTTGACTCTGGGTGTAAAGTGATATTATCATGTTGCATCCTTGATTATAAATCAACTTAAAAGCTCGGTTATATGTATGTCTTGGAAACGCGTAACACTAGATTTAAATATATTCAGAACGCTCCTTGTCAGTAATCGCGGTCTACTAATAAAGGGACTGCCATCGTGTACATTCAGAAATTGACGCTCCAAACGATATTCTAAGCCAAAAAAGTTTCAACCAAAAACAATTTTTAAAATCAGTGCACCAGAATTATTCCCACACCAATGCACTTACAAGCTTGGTAACCCTGTTCGCCCATAAATTCCTGACGATAGCTGCTGGTAGCATAAGAGATTCGATCCTCCATTGGCACTTGTTGCTCGAGCAAACAATATTTTTGAGAAACACTAAAAACATATCCAGGCTGGCAATTCGTGACTATGGTTTGACCTTCTAAGCAAAACACATAGCTGGTAGGTTGAAAGGGATGCGGAAAGAGACCGTACACTGTCGAAGGACACTCAAGACGGTAGGAGGAGGCAGCGTTTTGAGAGGAACCAGTGAAATGGGTGCCGCCATTGTAAGTTCCAGAATTTTGGTTTGCACCGGTTCCAGTAAAGTATCCCGAGCTCCTGCTACCACAATCCACCCGATCTGCATGATCGCACACATTGCTTACACTGTTCCAGGCGGTACCAGGTCCACAACTCTGAACAAAGGTTTGACCATTGCCGCAGTTTAGATACTTGGTACAGTCAACGGGATGTGGTAGAAATCCAGAAACGCCAGGTGGACAGTTTACTTCCTCAGCAGAATTCCAATTATTTCCTCGGGTACCGCTTGAAGAGCCATAATTTTGGTCCAATCCCGACGGGTAGATAGAGTTATGATTAACCGTATTTCCAGAGTAAGAAGAACCAGAATTTCTACCGCTACAATCCACCCGATCTGCATGATCACACACTTTGCTCACACTATTCCAGGCAGTACCTGGTCCGCAGTTCTGCACCATAGACTGACCATTGTCACAGTTTAAGTACTTGGTACAGTCAAAGGGATGTGGTTGAAATCCATAAACGCCAGGTGGACAGCTGACTGCTCCTCGAGTACCAGAGTTTTGGGAATAGCCATTCGGCAAATGTTGCCCCTGTCTTCCCTGCGTATTTTCCCAGTTCTCCTCAGACAACTCATGTTGGGTCTCGCTTAAGTACTCCACACGATCATTGGCCGCCAATTGATCCCTGGCCACGCAATTTTGCTGCGAAATGCTAAACACTTTTCCCTGCTCGCAGCTACCCACGGAAGTTTGCTGATCTCGACATATTATATACTTGGTACAGTCAAACGGATGCAGATAGTAACCCTGAGCAGACCGAGGACACGTGACTGTGGTTAGATCCAGCATATGGTCAGCTGTAATGGTGGGAAGTCAGTTGGCAATCAAAGGAAATCTCTCAAGGATTAGCTTACTAGAAAATTGTACACTTATGTAGGCATAATCCAGGTAATCATGGGCAGAGAGTAGTTGACGTTGCATACACTTGCGTAGGGAGAGACTATAAACGTAGCCGGTGGGACAAGATTCCACCTGGAGTAGACCATTTTGGCATACGACAAAGTAACCGCTATGAAAGGGATACGCATAGTTGCCTTGCAGACTGCGCGGACAGGAATTTAGTGAGGACTGAAAGACCTGACTATCCAGATAGCTGTAGCTAGTCTGAACTTGCAACTCCTCCAGGAATTTTACCCTATCAGCAGCGGTCAGCTGGCGACGTGGTCGACAAGCATGCTGAGACAAACTGAAAGCAAATTGCGGCTCACAGCTGTGTATGGACAGCTGGCCAGCAGCGCAGCGTATATACTTGCCAGCATCATAGGGATATAGATGCAGGCCATCAGTGCCCGCAGGACAGGCAGTAAGGATCAGAGCTGTGAGTACATTTAATAAGAATTTGAGAAAGATTGCTGCTTTTTATCTACACCCAGAAAAATATTTTTTTAAATTCTAGAAAAAATGAACTAAATTTTTCGAAGTCGGTCAATTGAAATTACATGATGAGCCAGTGCGCGAGAGTGAGTGAACAGAAAACTTTAGTTTAGAGCCAAAAGGACCCATTTCTTCTGGAACTATTTTCAAGTATAGTATGGATTGGTGATCTCAAAAATCGATTTCAACATTTTTTTCACTTTCATTTTAAGCCATATCTCACTTCATAATCAACAGATCGAATCAAGCCAGATATGATTCGAAAGGTAATGGTCAATCATCGCGTAGAACATTATTTTCAAATCGGTTAAGTAATTTGAATTCAATGACCAAAAATATTTCAAAAAAATCGATTTTTTGCTCGAAAATGCAAGAAATTTAAATTTTTAACCGTCTAGGAAAAACATAGAAAAGTCCAAAAAAAATTATTTTTATTTTTTCTACTTAAGAATCGCACTTCTACAAAGATATGGCTTAAAATGTAAATGCACCCAATGAATCTTTATAACAGATCCATGAGATATGTGAATCAGATCAAATGGATATTAAGAATTGGACTTAAAAAAAATCAAAAGTATATTTTATAAAGATCCAATGGATATGAAAAAAATAAAGGAAAGATTAGTTCGGCCGAGCCGAGCTGGTTAAATTTATATAAATAAAGATTTTTACTCAGCAATGCCAGATTGTTATATGGCAGCTATACGCTGTATTCATCCGATTTTGATCAATCTCCCCAAAATTGTGTTGCAACTGATAATATTCAGAGCTGGAAAGTAAAAAGACGCTATCATTGAAAACAAAAAAGTTTCTCTCACTAGAACTACATTTTCGACGGATAGTTCCTATGGTAGCTATTTGATATATTCATCTAACTTGGATCAAACTTACCACAATTATGTGAAAGCATATAATATTAATTAATAACATATTTGGGAGTGATTGCATTGAAAACAAAAAAGTTTTTCCCACTAATATCAGACCTATCTGTTGTATCGCACCTATTCTGTATATGTAGTTGTCCGATTTTCATCAATTTTGGTGGAATTATGTAAAAGCATAGAAAACTTATAAATACAAGGTTTGGAGGCTTTTGCATTGAAAACAAACAAGTTTTTCCTACTAAAACTAGTTTATCGACCGATCGTTCCTAAGGCAGCTATATGATATAGTCGTCCACCAATGTACAGCGTATTTGTACTAAAAAATTTCTTGCAAAGTTTGGACATGATAGCCTTAAAACTGACTGAGGAGATACGAACGGAAGGACGGACAGACGGGCATGACTATTTCAACTCGGCTCGTCATGCTGATCAAGAATATATATACTGTATGGGGTCGGAGATGCTTCCTTCTATGCGTTACAAACATTCGGACAATTTTAGATACACCCTCTGCAAGGGTATAAATAGGATATTTTCCAATAGATCAAATTGGATAGTTGTTCAATATCCTATGGATATTTTAATATACTTTTTTTCGAAAATAAATCGACTTTGAAAAGACTCCAATTGATCCCAAGAAACGGATAGTTAACTATCCAGTCCAAATGGATACCGAAAAATCATCCTGCGAGATCATCAAAAGTTATCCTTTTTTTCAGTGTAGCAACTTTAGACTCAAACTATATGTTCAAAATTCAACATGAGACCCGACCACGATCCTAACGTTGCATTACATATCATAAACCTATCATTCTTTGTAACATTAAATATTTAGCCTTAGTCGCCTATGTCATAAACATGCCACTTTTTCTAATAGCATTAAATATTAATAGCGGCAGTGCAAGGATCAGCCCAGCTGACAGACCACTTGAAAAGGATCAACCATGGGAACCACTTGAACAGGTCATCCGGTTCCCACCACTTAATATATGCATCTTGTGAGGCAATGTGTATTCCTCACACGAATGCATTTTTGTATTTATACACACGCAGCTATCTTACAAATACTGCCTTAGTTAAGTTTAGAAGTTAAGGGATGAGAAATTCTTAATAAAAAGTTAGAGCGCTCACACTGGGCGAGTCAGTACAAACGAAATCTTACAACCGTGCTCAACTAAAAGTGTATAAGTCTATACACTATAGATAATAAAAATCCAGATTAAACAACAAAAAATCGTGTTTAGCACACAAAAATCTGCTAAAAACACCACCACCCCTTCAATAAACCGATTTTCTTTCTTCTCTCCGTATGTAATTATGCTGAATTTGACAAAATATCAGCTATACTTTTTACACCGATTGACCAAATTTTTAGGATTTAAATTGAAGAACAATTATTTTTTTTTAGCAATTTTAGAGAAAAATATTTTTCTGGGTGTTGTCACTCACTTACAATACTCATGGCTAATCTCCGATACAATATAGGCCACATAATCAGTGTAGATCAACTGCATCTTTGGCTGACAATAACCCTTTGAGAGGCTAAACACACTACTGGCTATGCAATTCTGGACAGCCGTCTTGCCAGCCTTACAATTAAGAAACATGGTCTGATCAAAGGGATGAGCAAACACACCCACCACACCCGCAGGACATAGTAGATCGCTTAAATGCAGCTCCGTCGTGGTGGCTAAATTAAGGCTTTAGATATTAGAAATTATCCGCTAAAGAAAAGCCAAAAGCAAAGCATGAAACGCCACATGAAATTCGTTACCCAAAATGGAAAAGCAAATGAGCCCATAAGCAAAGCCAAGCGAAAGCGCAAAACCTAAAATCAATTGAATTTTCACTTACAGATCAACTGGGATTTGGAGTTGGATGAAAAAACACATACCAATCGTTGGCCATCAAAAATCTGACCCGTGGAGCATTGCTCCACTTGTGGCTGGACACCAATGCCACATCTCAGATATTTGTTCAAGTCATGGGGATGGGGATGAAGGCCACGATAACCTGCCGGACAGCTGAGACCAGTTGTATGCAATTCAACATAGCCTAACCCCAAATGTTAGTAAATCTTGAAAAAAAACAAACACACACAAAATATTAAGCATACGCACCGGGAGCCGCTTCATCACCGCAATTCACTTTCCCCTTATAGTCACAGATCAGTTGGCTAGGACTAAATGCCGTGCCAGGACCACAGCTCTGCACATAGGTTTGGCCATGGGCACAATTTAGAAATTTTGTACAATCCGCAGGATGCGGATACAAACCGTTGACACCAGGCGGACACTTGGGTTCGGTCTCAACTTGTCTTAGACGTGCCGAACGACTGGGTTGACTGGAGATCGAGTTGACATCTAGTTGGGGTCCACATGTGACCTTGCCAATAATATCACATTTCAAGGTTCCAGAATCGAATAAAGTACCCGGTGCGCAAGTTTGTATGGTGGGACTTCCTTGAAAACAATTCACATAACGATGGCAGTCATGCGGATATGGCACTAATCCTGTAAATGCAGGTGGACAAGCCGACTGTCGCTCATAGATGGGCTGCTCTTGAATTCTGTTGTCGTAAACCGAGTGCGTAGCTGCAGATAACCCAGCTTGTGCCGATTGTCCGTCATGGTAGTTGCCAGGTTGATGATAAGCATTCGCTTCCAGCCGCTGAAATTTACACAAATGAATACGAATGGGGAAGCAAGCAATTGAAATGATCTAGAACTAAATGTTTTTCCATGGAATTGCATTTTGTAATTAAAATCAATTGAGGAAGAGTTTCCAGAATGGACTACATATGCATGACAGTGAATATCACAATCTAGGAGGTTATTCCTGCGTAAGCCAGCATATTAAACATGCACACATATCGACGATAAATGGTTTGGTTTTTGTAAAGTTGCACAAACACTTTTTAAATTGTGTTTTAGTTATTTATCTTGTGGCGGAAGAAGCTATTAATTTAAGCTTCAAAATTTTCTCAACTTCATCTGCTGCTACTGTGGATCTGCTAACAGCATTCCAAATCGCCGCTACTTTCGCTAATGAAGAATTCTACAACCGCATGAATGATGTGTTTAGTAGAGCCTGTTCAGCAACATTTATGACAACTAAGTTCAAAGTGTGTGATGCGCATTTTAAATGGCTTGACAAAATAATTTCAACATCAGCTGAACTATCCAGCTTCATTACCTTGGAAACAGACTCATCTAAAAACTCAGGCTTCACGCTTGTTCATTCCAAACTGGACACTTTAAATGTTTTACAGAAGTTGGATAGATTTTTGTAACTGTTCCACATGTTTGGGATTAGAGATCAACTGCAAATTTGTATTCCCTTTATTATATAGTAACTGATCAGGCATTGTTAACAATAATAAAGTTTAACGAGAAGGCTAAGCCAACTTTGTCTGTGCCGGAGTTTTTATACATGCTGATTTTAAAATATCAGAGGTTAAGAACTCAAAAACTAAAATCAAAAGTATTTCTTACGTATCAGCGAGTTAAGAACTATAAAATTAAAAAAAAAAAACTTTTTCTCACTAAGACCAACTTTTCGACCGATCGGTCCAATGACAGCCTTAAGATATAGTCATCCGATTTCGGTAAAATTTTGCGAATTGTTTTGAAAGCATATAAAATTAGTAATCAGCGAGTTAAGGGACGCTCACATTGAAAACAAAAAAATTTTTCTCACTAGAAACCATTTTTCGACAGATCGGTCATATGGCAGCCTTAAGTCATCAGCCTTAGTCATCCGATTTCGGTCAAATTTTGCGAATTGTTTTGAAAGCATATAAAATTAGTAATCAGCGAGTTAAGGGACGCTAACATTGAAAACAAAAAAGTTTTTCTCACTAGAAACCATTTTTCGACGGATCGGTTCTACGGCAGCCATAAGATATATGCATCCGATTTTGACCTACTTATTCAAATTTGTTTGGAAGCACTTAATATTAATAATGGCCGAGTTTAAGGACGCTAATATTGAAAACAAAAATGTTTAGACCGATGTTTCCTATGTCAGCTATAAGATATAGTCGTCCGATTTTGACCAAAACTTGCAAATCTGTTTTAAAGCATTCAATATTAATAATGACCGAGTTTAGTTTCTATGCGTTGAAAACTTCTGGCAAGCTTATTACTTGTTCTGTTTATTGGTTGGCATTGGTCTGAGTGTCAAAATCGCCAGGCAAGTATAAAGTCGTTTTAGAAATAAGTTAAGAAAGACATTCTCACTTATGAAAAGTACTTAAGGTATAAGGTAAGGTAAAAGATACTCAAAATATGTATCTAGGTGTGTACCTAGGTACTTCCAAACACAGGCGATAACACATATGGGCATTTTCACAGCTACAAACGTGACAATCGTACGAATTTTTTAGCCTTTCATATGAAGAATAACAAAGATAAATTGTACGATATATCTCCGCATATTGGTGTTTGGATAGCACTTTGGCAGCACTATATTTAATGTAAAAGCTGAGAATTCTAGATAGTAAGGTCCCAAGATACAGGCAAACAAAAAAGCATACGGAACGTGACATAATACGGAAGTGCGTTTTGTCTGCTTTCACAAAAGAGCAATACTCTGTGGAATGCGTTCGAGTTTTTCAATGCAACTAACTTTAATATGATCTGCAATGATGTAGCTATATATTTATAGCTGATTCGCTCAAAAATAAATGTTGCTTTTTTTTATATTATATTTGACTCATTAAGATACGCAACGTGACATACGTTACGTGACAAGCCTTTCTCTAACGCCGTACTTCTGATGATTTTCATAAATTTATATATGTATCCTTTTGCGTAATCATAAATAACATACAAATGTTGATTCAGGAACTTATATTGATGTATATAGGATAAGTTAGCTGCATTTGATGAATAGATGTTTTCGGTTTTTGGTTGACCTTTCTGTGGAAATGCCCATATTTTGTATGGGCAAAAACCCAAACTTGTCGGATTTCCGACAATTAATTTCGCGGGCCATCGATGACTTTTTTTTCAAAATTTTTTTGTATTTTTGTGTATGTACTTTTACTAAACATTTACCAAAGTTTCTCGTACCCTACTTTCTAAATGACGTCTTCTATTCAAATACATATCTGAGGTTTCATCAGGAACTTTGAATGGACCTAGATGCCTCTTATTTTTGTCTAACTTTTCCGAATCTTTAAGAGACTTAAGCCTAGGGCTGTAGTCCTACCAAGGAATAATTTGTAAAATTTCGTAAGGGTTATCCAAAAAACACTTGTCTATGCGTAGAAGTACGAAACAAAGCAAGCAATCAAAGACGCGTAAAATCTAGCAAAAGCTATTAAATTTTCTTTTCAAACACCGGCAATGTAGCTAAACAATCAATGGATCCAAAATGGAATTTAACCAACCGCCTATCTTAGCTCTCACAATATAGTCTTATCAGCATCTCTTAAATCAGGTTATCAAATATTTTTCTTAACAATTTTATTCAATAATTTCTTAAAACCGTAGATCATACGAACATTTAGCACAGCCATCACCAGCCAAAGGCACAAAAATAGTTTGGACATTGTAAATGTCAGGATTTTATACAATTTTTAAAATGTATCATACATATATTTTGTATTTTCTATATATATGTGATATTTATATAAACACTGATAACAACGATCCGTAAGTATCTCGCACTCGAATTTCAATTTAAGTTGTTGTCCCGCTCAAGTCCAAGTCTCGACTGACACAGCTCGCACAGCTCAAATTCAATTGGAATCCCTATCTGTATCTGTTGCTCCCGCTGATGGATGCTGGCAGCGCCAATTCAATTGAGTTTAACCTTATCAGCTCTGAAGATCTCAAGACCTTTTTGTTGGCTTATCGCTTAATGTTGTTTACGTTGTGTTTTTTTTGGGGTTTTCCCTACTCACATTGATGATTTACAGTGGTTAAGTTACAAAAAAAAGAAGAGTTTTCAGTGTATATTTACATAACAGTCAACGCATTAAACAAACTTGGACTAGGATTAATTCGTCTTATCAGCGAGCCTCGTTCGCTGTTGTATCTTTAGCCACAGTTGATCGTAGGGCTGCTGGAGTTCACTTTGAGTTTTGGGAATACCCACCGCACGTCTCACTTCCGGCGAGAGTAGCAACAGATTCTGAGCCAAACCAAAACTACTGGAGGCCACCCAGTACACACACAGGGCCGAGGGCACTGTACAGGCCACCGGAATCATCACCAAGCTTAGACCACGGAACACATTATTGACTATGGTCTGCAAACGTGTGGCGGGGCGTGTGCGCGTCATAGACTGCACCTCGATAATGGCTAAATTAATGAGACCCAAGGTAACAGGCAGTATGTAGGAACTATCCACCACAGTCAGATTGGGTATCCAACCAAAACCACCAATTGTCAGTTCTGTGGCTATGATTTGGGCCTTCAGTGTGGTGGGATCAGGCAGCATGTAGACCAAATTGCGCAAAGCCACCGATTGGAATATCCACAGGGGAATCTGTCCCCAGAGCACTATCAGAGTCTTCATGGGATGACAATTGTCACGTATTATCAACTTTTGCCATTGCTTCTTGATCTGTTTGGAACAGGAGAGCAATGATTAGTTTGTACTGAAGTAAATTTCTGGAGTCTTACCTACCGAACGCCTGTACACAATTTGTGTTTGTTTGTCGCTCCATTTGAACTTGTGCTTGGCCATGGCCGCCTCCCGTTTCAGCTCTTCGACTATGGCCGGCATTTCCAATGAAATCTTCTCTATACGAGCCGTAATCTTGTGCTGGTAAATTGTCAATGGCAGGGTCACCACACCACGAAATAGAAATGTGGCTAGCACAATGGATGCACACCAGGGTAAGCCACTGTAGTCATGTATCTGGGTAAGGGCATCTTGCATGTAAGCCACGGGAGTGCTTTGGGACAAGGATTGCCAGAAACCGACGAAACCGCCAGCCTGAGACAGCTGGGCAGCAGTAACTGTCGCCGCTTCTGTGGAAGCCAGGCGGTGATCCGGCTGACCCAAAGAGGATGTGGTGGCTGTGGCGCGCCAAAGAACATTTGGCGTATGCCTGCAGATGCCTAAAAGCCTCAAAGTTGCCATTAAATAATAATAAATGTAAACAAACGTTTTTGCGTTTAACAGCCCACTGTAGCAACTAACAGGCCACTGTTATCGATAAATTAAGGCTAAACTACCACCCTCGACTATTTTTGGTATTAGCGCGACCACCTCGATTGTTTTTGGTATTAGTGCGACCACCTCGACTGTTTTTGGTATTAGTGCGACCACCCAACGCTGTCAACAAAACGCTGAAAAGAAATTGAAGAAAGAAAGTGAAGAAATTGTTTAATAGTTATGAATCTAAGCCAACCATTATGGCAATCAATACCAGCGGTGGCACTAAATCAAATTTTCGACTATTTGGACCCAGATTCCCGTAAATCAGCCTCCAGTACCTGCTTTTCCTGGCGACAGTGTCTTTTTCAGAAACGGTAAGTTCTTGTGGGTGTGTGTGCGTGTGTGTGTGTAGAATTTCGCTTTTGCGTCTCAATTGTTGGCATTGACAACGGACAGTGTGAAAAGGTAGAGGGGGGCCCAGGTGTGACGCACAGCTGTTCGAGAGCTGCTGTGCTTTTGTTTGTTGTTTATTTGGCAGTCGCAAATAATTTTTGCCCGAACAATCAACTCGGCGCATACAAACAAAGCCTTAGACAAAGCCAAAGAATATTTCAATTTACATATATTGCCTTAAATATACATACATACATATGTTTTATATACCATATATAAACAAATTGACAAAAGGGGTTAATAAATAGATGCTTAAAAGGGGTTACCAAAAATCTTCCCTATGACCTTCACTTATTTAATGCCCAAGGTCAGGTTTTGCCCAGGTAATGATTTTGGGCAAGCTTTACCAGAAAACCCAGTTTAATTTCAATACAATAGCGAGGCCAAAAAGTGAGAGTGTATTGGTGTGCGAAAAAAGAGCCGTGAATTTGCTTCGACCTGTCCGCATCAGAGGCAACGACCATCTAAATCTAGACTATACGTTTGCTCTGTCGAACAAAGTTCTGTTTGCAACTGCAACCGTCTTCGTCACGAACTCAAACCGTCTTCGTCTCAAACTGAACCCTGTTTCACTCCCACCCATCAGCCATGATGTGGTACAACTGCGTCAGAGCAAGACATGGCGAGGATCGAACCTGAGCGCCGTAGCAGCGCAGCAAACAGAGAAGAAGGACTGCGCAAAGGTACTATCTACCCTTCTCTCATCTGTGCCTGTCCGCATCAAAGGCTAGACAGCGACTGAAAGGCTTTTTGCTCTCTTCTCCTCAACTTCGGCCTGCGTTCGGCTCGTATATGTGTAAACAGCGAAATGTCCTCACCCCCCAGGGGGTACTCCATCGCTGCTCTAAACGCAAGTCGAATGAAATTCGTCCGTCGTTTCACTGTCAGTATAAGACTGAATCTTCCGCTCTTAATATCGATAACTTATTTGACTCCTTTTTTTTAGACGATTTGTTCTATCTTGCTCTGTGAATTGTTCTGTCTGCCTTGCTCTGTGTGCTGTTCCGTCTGTCTTGCTCTGTGAGCTGTTCTATATGTCTTGCTCTGTGGGCTGTACCATGATACAACTATAACAGGTATGGCGCTCAGCCAACATTTTGAACTAAGCGCTTTTGCCAAGAGCGCGAGAGTAAACGACCCACATTCACACAAATTAGGTGTGTAGTGAACAAGAACAAGTGAGCAATTTGACTGAGTTGACCCACCTAGGAAAAAAGAACAAGTGAACCCATTGAAAATGGGATCGTGAAGTTGTGCAAAAGTATGTTAAAGGGAGAAGGAAACATTTCCGACCCAGTAAAGTAAATATATTCTGGATCAGCACCGACAGCCGAGTCGAAGTAGCCATGTCATGTACATAGGTGTATACCGTACCCAGATCAAGTTTGATTCAGATTTGGGAAATTTCCCTCCTCCGCAAAAAACTGTCAGAGCCACAATTATAAAGTTAGAACCTCGTGGCTTAATATATTTTATCCTAGGACTTATATCTATCTATTCTGAAAAGCACAATAAGATCCGTGCAAATATACGAAACTTATACACGAAACAATTTAGCTTGTGGGAGCACTGTCTTTACTGCAGGCAATGTAATTGTTGACATTTAGCTTATAAACTATTTGAGTTGAGCATGATTGATCTAGTTGCTTTGTTGAGCTGATCTGGGTTGAATCATTTCGAACAGATCCTATAAAACATGGCTCATGTCATGAGCTATCATTCAATGAATCAACAATTTTGTAAGCTATGAGTAGAAGTTCATAGATAGTTAAAAAAAAAAAAAGTCAAGGTGAACTTTGATTCAATTCTTGCAGTACGTCCTTAGTAAATCCTATTTTGGAATGCTGCTCTAGTGTATGGAGGGGTACACGGTACAAAAAGCAGCATTCGCTAATCAAATCTGTTCAGAAACAATATCTAATTTTCACTTTTCGTAATCTGAATTGGGACTCTAGTAGGCTTTTACCGCCGCATCGATCAAGGTTAAAATTAATCGATCTTCGTTCTATGCATCACCGCATATGAATGATTCAATAATCGGAATGATTTATTCTCAATCGCTCCTCACTTTCATAGACTATAGACAGTACTCTCGAGGGTTCATTCGTACATTCCGGCCACTACGTTTGTAATTCAGCTGATCCAACTATGACCTACATGAACTATTTCAGTTCTTATGCTCTAACTAAAATTTCCTATATTTTATTTTTTCATTTAAAAAATCACTTTTTGTTAATTTAAGGGAAATTTAACAGCAGGTTGTTTCATCAAACCTGTAAATCTGTAATTTTTTTTATTCATTTAAGTACTACCATTATCTATTAGTTTAAGTTAGCAGATCATTGTTGACCATTTAAATAAATAATGTATTTATTCATTACTTTTCACCCTCAGCTACTTTAAGAACTCTCGCTTTCACATTGACGTGGCGCGCGATGATCAATTGGCGTTCTTCCATCGCAGCATGGCCAATTTGGCCAAAGAGCTGGTCATTGTCTTCGATTTTCATTCGACTTTTCATATGCAGAAAATGCGACGTCTGCTTTACAAGTAAGTTGAAAAAAACGAATCCTTTTGAAACCAAATTAATAAATCCCTACTCTTCTTTTTCTTAGAGTGGCACGCTGTGATAATATCCAAGCGCTACGTTTCCAAACCCACAATGTTGGTCTGGTGGCCATTGGCAGCATGCACAGCGAACATTTGGTGGCCATAGAACAGCAAGTCTTTCAATATTTTATCCCATATTATGTTATTAACATTTCAATCTCCACTTTAGATGCTTTGTGGAACCTTTGAAGCTTTTTTTGAGTCGTAAACGTCAATCTTGCCATCTGCTTGATTTGGGTGCCATCGAAGCTCTCACTTATTATGGCCATGATTTTCTGAAAGCCATGGGCAAGCCTCAGGAGTTGTTACAACTGACATTGGCCAGCATTAAATATGATCCTAGTCATTATCCCATACTTTCGCTGGACACTACATTGCTACAGAAATGTGCTGCCCTGCAAGTGCTCTCTCTGGACTATGATACGCTAACCGATGAGGTGTTGCACACCATACAGGTGTTGCCCTTGCGCAAATTATTGATTGTAGTGCACGGCCTGGATAGAGAGGAGAATGCTGTTGTCTCGGAGACAGCCTGGGCCAATTTTGCCACACATTTTACGGGCATAGAGCTGGTGCTTACTTTGGTATATGCCTATGAGGCCATTGAGCTCCTGGAGTTGCGCATTCTACGTCGAAATATGCCAGTTACGCATGTGCGCCTGCTTTTCTGTGAGTTCATGAATGCTGAGGCCTTGGACTGGATGTCAGTTCATAATAGCAATACGCTGCGCAGCATCTACTACATTGACTCGGCCTATAAGCATTCCAATAGTCGCATGGACTATACACGTCACAGTTTTTTGCGTCAAGATCCATTTGTAATGATGGCCTGGCGCTGCAAAATGGAAGAGATTGTAGTTCATGGCTATGTAATGGATCCACACAATTTGGTGGGCATAGCACGTCTCAGAGGAAGAGAATTGAAACGCCTGGAGGTATCCATGATTGACTGGTCGAGTGCAGCACCTCTGAATGCCATTAATGAGGTGAGTCATTATCTCATTTCAACTATATCTATTGAATATACAAACAATACAACTGAAATTAAGTTCTTGGGTTAACCATTCCTTAGTTGTTTTGTCTATAGTTTATAGAATTTGGAATGCCAAATTGGCTTTCTGGACAAAGAAATAGCACATATTGTGAAAGACGGTTTATTTCATTGGTGAACACAAAAATCGTTATATATTTAAGTCTATGGATTGGTTTAGCGTTAAATCTGAAAGGTGTATTCCATTTCTCAGTTTTTTTTATAGATCAATTAGAACAACATAAATTTCAATGATGAGTTTATTACTTTCCGAATAAGTCTTTTTCCTATCTTCAGAATTTTCGTGGGGCCTAGTTTTACAATCTTTTTCGCGTGTATGCTGTTGAATCAGCCTCTAGCTAGAGCATCGCAGTGCGCTATTATAGGTTGACTAGCTTTCTCCTTCTCTTCGCTGTATCTGCATAGTTGGGTGTTCAAAGTTTGTTAAAAAACTATCGCGAACTTAGTGTTTTTTCAAACCCTTGCTTCAAATGCGATACGAGTAACACACTCGGCGAGAACAGCACGTCCAAAACAACAACATGTGAGAGCAAAAGAGATAGCAAGATATCGTTTGTATATTTTGCATTTGTATTTGGCGCACGGTTCCCCCTCTCCTTCTTGTGGTAATTATTTTTTGAGTAAAATGACCAACGTTTTAAAATAATTTTATATGAAAATAAAGTCTGTGGCGGGTTAAATTAGACGTTTGATTTCCAAAGGCCTTTAACACCTTGCAGCAAGTGCGACAGTAAACGAAACCTGCCACTACAGTTTCGTTTGGTCTAAGAATTTCAAACACCACATTCCACACAAAACTTTTTCCTTTGCGTCGGCCAGACATGGTGTAATTACCATTTCCAATTTGCCCAGAAATAAATTCTACATTTTCTGTCATTATGCCACGAAGAGAATCCAAAATACAATAACATTTTAATTTCTGTCATTCACCGCTGCTCAGCTACTGCGTAATAAGAGTGACGCAGTTGCATTTGCACATCATATTAGACGAAGCTCGCCGTCAACAAACCGAGTAAGCGTTCGTGTGTAAGAATGTTGCTCGCTTAGGGCTTGTCGTCAACAATCCGAGTAAGCTTGGTGATTTTATGTTTTAAGTGCGAGTCACTAAAAGTACTCGTCAGTGGCGGTATGATACCCGCTGGCATCCTTTCAGCCGTCAGTCAGAAAAAAAAGGTTACCCGTTCTGACTTAATGTGCTTTCAATCAGTTCTTGTGTGTCACACAAAAGTGGCGAGCACAATCAAGCCGAGTAAATTCACGAGTGTACACGAAAATTAAGTACTCGTTGCAGGTCTCTGATTCTTATTATAAATTTTAGAAAGACGTCGAAAATATGCATTAAAAATGCCGCACATTTACCTTTACCTTACCGCATAATTACCTTTATTTTGTAGATCTTTGATTCCAAGTTCAGAAGATGACGATTTTAAATTTTTTGCTCGATTTTGACACTTACCAAAGTTACAAATAATACAGCGATTACTGACATCCATAGAGCCTTCGATTAGGGATGTCGGAATATCGATATCGAATAACTTTTGACGATATTTATGTGAATACTTTCTTTGGTTTCGGCCACAAAAAGGGAGGTTTCCTGAGGCCATTCTCTTGGAGATTAGTAATATTAGAAATTTTAGTAATATCCAAGTGAATGCCCTCAGGAAACCTCCATTTTTGTGGCCGAAACTAACAAAAATATCCACCAAAAATATAGTCAAAAAATATTCGAAATCGATATTCCGACATCCCTACCAGAGAACGGCTTGGTTCGATTGCAAAACACTCACACATTATTCAACACCCGAATAAACAGGCTTCGCGCTCTATTCATAACACTTGCATACTCAACATATTCGCAGCAGAGTTTTATTCGAACCAATTGTTGGTACTCTGATTATAATCATGTTCGACTTCATTCCAATCAGTTCGGCTGATTGTTCGTTTGGCTCAACGACGATTGTTTAGAGTGAGCGAAAATCACCTCGTATGAATAAACTCTTGCAAAGACGCATAGGCTCTGCTGGCAGAGAGAGCAATGCTCTGGCTGACAATGCGCTGTCCAGTCAATTCTGAGTTTTGTTCGATCGAACACACAATGCGTTTGCCGGTATGCATCTGATTATATTTAATACTAAGTTTTGTTCGATGAATAAATATGAACATACACGTTGGATCACATATCTCTGGCTCAGCCGCTCGGTACGATTGCGTTGTGAGTTGAATATATTCAGCTCTGAGTTTTGTTGATTGAATGAATATGAGTAAGAATTTTTGTGTATGAGCCAATCAAGGAAAAAGTGATTTTTGCAGTTCTCTGATCCCTACCTTCGATGGCGATAATAAAGAACCAACAAAGTCAAACATTTTAAGGATTTTGACTTCTTATCAATGTAAACAACTTAAAGGTTTTGAACTTACTGTCTAATCAGTACAGTCAAATGAAGTCGTAGTTGAAAAGGGTCTTAAATCTTGTTTTGTCTGATCAAAAGGACAGATATTCTGAATATTATTTTGAATTTTAATAACATAAATGGCGTTTCTATTAAATTTCAATAAAACTTGGGCCGAATCAAGGTTCGAACCAAAACTTTTTCCCAAAAACTTCAACCCTGAAATTTCCGAACATTAACAGTGGCAAATTTGGATTGGAACCCGCAAATCAGAGATCCGACAAAAAATGTTTGGGTTTGCTGCCCTGATTTATTCATTCATTAATATCTATTTTGTCGCTTCAAAATAACCCCCCTCGTATATAATACATTTATGCCAACGTTTATTTCATGAAACGATAAAAAAATCATTTTGTGGTACCTTGTTTAGCTTCTTCGATACCGTCTTTATCGCCTGAATCGTTTCGTAGCGTCGGCGTTTCGTGGGCCTCTTTAGTTTTGGGAACAGAAAAAGCCACAGGGTAAATTCGCGATACTTTTTGAACAAACCTATAATGTCAGTCGGTGAACGACCACAACTGCAAAAAATACGATGAACCAGTAGTTATCGTAACCCAGGAACAATTTAGTTGTAACTGCCCGTCATTTGCAAACTCGTCACTAAGTTACCTCAGGACGCCTGTGCTGGCATTACTGAAAAATGCTTCCAATAAAGTACTAAATGCAACCTCTCAATAATTTCAAACACAACGAATCAGCCACACTCAGAGAAAAAATAGAGAATTTCGCTCTTGAATCAGAAGCATTCGTTCTCAAAAGTATGGTGAGAGTGAAAATTCTTGATCCAAGAGCGAAATTCTTGATTCAAGAGTGAATTTTTTATCCCGACATTCCTGATTCAAGAGTTTCAGCTCTTGATCCAAGTATGAATAATTATTGACTAGAGTTTCAGTACTTGATCCAAGAACGAATAATTCTCAAAATAAAAAAATTAAAAAGAATATTTGGGGTGGGTGGGGGGTGGGAGAGACACGACCGACCCGACCCGACTGACCCGACCCGACCGACGTGGTGGTCCCCGTCTCGTCTACCTCCCCCGCGTCCCACTCACCATTATCAACCACACCAAGCCCAACACCACCACCCACCCACCAAACTTTGTTTTAAGTTGTGATTGATTTTGAGATAACCACATAGATATTTTTTTTTTTTACTTACTTTTCTGGGACTTGAACTCGGTACCTCGAAAGACTGAAACACACACAGGCGACGGGCAGTTTAACGAGCTCAGCTAACCTTCGTAAGGTAAAAGACGCGACGAAATCACACTTATAAATAAACGCAGTTGCCTTTATAACACAACAACAAACTGCGCATGCGCTCTCATTCTCTCAACGACCAACTGCGCATGCGCCCTCACTCTCTGCGAGAGCGACTCCAACGCTACTCTCTCAAAGTTAAGTTGCCCTCACCCCCCTTGCCTATAAAAAACAAAATTGAGAACGTTTAGAACGAATTTATCTCGATTCCAAGAGCGATATTCTTGAAAATTCAAGAGCGACTAATTTTTTTTTCAAGAGCGTTCGTACTCAAATTATTCGTTCTAGTTTTTTCTTAGTGCAAGGGCTTAAACCGTGACCGTTTAAATAAGCCAAACCAAACCTAGTTTCAGTTGTGCTATTTTTTTTGTCCATGATGGGTTTCATAGTCGACTAGTTTCTAAGAACAAATGATCAATTTTACTTCCTTACTCGACTAATACTAATTAATTTGATTTCAGGAAATTTGCACCCTGCTGGGCCAGCAATGGGCCCCCATCAGCAGCGATAAATTGCCACCATCGCTTACCTATGGCCCCGTCGACTATGAACTACGCGATGAGTTCGTCTACGAGTTATTGCGACAAGATCTAAGCCAGTGAAAACACACACACACACCCACACACTCACACATGACACGTGATCAACTCGAGCGCATAGATTTTAAATATTAAACATAAAACTTCTAAGTACGTAGCTAAAATCAACAAGAAAATGTAACTTTTTCCATTGAGTTATTCAAAATTTGTATAAGTAAGACAACAAAACACAAACACTCAGACACAAAACATTGGATTGGCATGCATTTTATAGAATTTATACAATTTCTTTACATACGTTTTAAATCCTAAATAATCAAAATTGCTATTAACTTTATTGTTTGAAAAGTGAACAGCAGCAGAATGAAAAAAGACTTGAGCACTTCACAAATTTATGTATGTGTAACGAAAATGTGTTTGTTTGCGGTAGAAGATGAAAAGAAGAAAACATCATTTTATAAGCAACAACCAACAACAACAACTGTGATTCAGTGTGAGCATTACAAAACCACAAACAGCAACAACAACAACCAATTGTTAAGCAAATTGTCTAGTTAGCTAAGTAAAAAAAATGAAATATGTTTGTAAAACCAAAACTACGACCAATGTCAAATTGTTTGCTCAAAAATCAATTGGCACAAAAAAGAAAACTTGTTAACTTTTGTAATAATGTGAATATGTAGAGAGAAATTAAGAGAAGAAGATGTAGAAGGAAGAAGGGCGCTTCAATGTGATAAAGAACAACAACAACAAAAGCAAATGTAACAACAACGAGAGTAACAACCTCGTTCGCTAAGCGCCGCCATTTGTGTAGTTTAAAGTGATATTAACAGCAAATTATTGTGACACACCAGCAAAACACACACGGACACAAACAGCGGGCAAAAAACAAACAGGCTCTGAATAGAGACCATTTAAACAGCTATCTTGATTAACTGAAGTATTGAAAATCATTCTTAAATGTACGAAATCTTAAGTAAAATTCGGTAAATATTCACCAACGGGCTTAGATTATGTAAATTTTTCTCTAAATCGTTTTCCGTCTTCAAAAAAAAACATTCATAATCAAAGATAATGCCCGCTGTCTAGCAGCTACCGTGCTGAAGTGCTGTGTGTGACATGCGTTAGCCCCAGACAAAATCCCACTTTTGAGTATTTTGTATCACAGGCATTAATTTATACAACTCTATGTACTATATATATATATTTTACTTATGTATGTGTTTGCACAAAAAAAACAGCAGCGAAATTGTCCCAAGAGCTTTCAAGTCAAACCAAGCTTTCCCTTCTCAACTCCTTACAACAACAACAACAACAATGGTACCTGAAGATCATTTTGAGCATTTAGAGAACAACCACAAACACAAAACACAACTTGCTCAAAAAAACAACAAAAAAAAACAACAACAAACAAAAGACTGAAATGATATAGAAAAATCACAAAAGTGTTGGCCAAGAGGGAGCCGAGGGGAAAGCTAAAGAGGAGTTCTGGGACAATTCAACAACAAACTTTAAGAAAAATGCGATCTCAATGACAACAAAACTCTTCTAACTATCCAAATCTACCATCTATATATATGTATTCAATATGTATGTGTATTTTTGTTATCAATTTCAATAGCGAATATTAATTTGTAACAACAATCGAATGCAAATCATGTGTGAAAATGAAGCAATCTATATGTATGTAAAGAACTTCAACAACAACAACAACAGCAAATGTAATTAATTTAAGTCCTAGTACATACCAACAAACAAAACAAACAACCAACCAACAACAACAACAAAATGTGATAAAACAAAAAAAGTGTCATGCTGCTTCCCAGAATATTGTCAAGACCTCTCACACAGCACATGAATACAACAACAACAACAACCACAAAGCAAAAGGAACTGCTCTAAAATGTCAGCTAGAATTGGAATTGAAATTTAGAACAAAGAAGATGAATTGTGAATTTGTTAAGCTAATCATACCAAGAGTTTTGCCACTTACTCAAATCAGAAAGCAGAATGGATTAGCATTCACTTGGCAAATATTAAGACTCAACCAAAGCGAAAACTGCACACTTTAAATGGAAAATAGAACAAATGAAAATTGCTTAAATTACTACCCCCAGTTGAAAAAAATCATATTATTTTATGATCCATTGGATAATTTTTGGTATCCATATATATTTATAATTAAATTTAATTGAGTTTACTTAAAGAAAAAGTGTCTAAATTAGAGTTGGTTGAAAGTTTAAAGTGTGCAGTATCATTTCGGAATAGTCCTTCCAGTGCTATCTGGTCCTTTCGACAACCGATTCATTCAGTTCAACAATCAACCTAAACAAATAAAAGTATTAAATTATTTTTTAATTTCAGTTATATACAACAAATCACTTCCAAACGCTGCTGTATTATGAGTAAACAACGTTCTTTTTGTATACTTATGACTACAACAACAAAAATATAAAATATATTTTATATGCCATTTTAATTATTGTATTTAAATTTGAAGAGAAAACCGCAACAACAAGAAAAACCCAAAACCAATTTATGTAAATCATTCCACAATACAATTAATGCTAACGTATGTATTAAACAACAACAACAACAATTGCAACCAGCATGTTAATATATGTAAGCCAATTTTCAATTGACAAAAGAGCAAAGAAATTGGAAAAGAGACAGCCGTGCATTAAACAACAACAACAACAACCAAATTTATATATATGCAAGTTATGCTTAAAAGTTATAAGAGCAAAAGTGAAGAGAGCTGTGATAAAACAAAAAAGGCAAACAAAACAACAATTTAAAAACAAAGAACAACAAAAAAGCCAATGCGAAAACTGTGCGACCAACAAAATAAATATAGAAAAGGTTAACAACTTTTGAAAATGTTTAAGTAACTGAAGAACGAGGCGAGAAATAAGTTGAAAATGAACAGAAATTGTACACAAAACACCAGAAGTGTTTATTGAAGTAAACCAACAACCGCAGAAGAAGCAAAAGCTAGATAAACTATTTGCACTTGGAAAACAAACAAAGCAATGTTGAACTTAAAGTAGTAGAAAAAAAAACAACACACAAACGGGAAAAAAATGCACATTATAAGCTAAATATTTTATTTAAATCAATATTTCAATTTCATTTGCCATCGTTTTGATTTGTGCAAGATTTTAAAAGCTTAAACACAAAGGCCAACAACCAAATTTTGTGGCATATGCAATATCATTAAACTTAAGACGAGACGACAAAAACAAAACAAATGTAAAACAGTTTAAAAGTAGCAAACAAAATACACATTTAATTGAAAAACCAATAAAAAAAAATAATGTTTGAAAATTTAACTAGACTTTGGGCACTGAAAGTTAGACGAACCATCTAAGACCAGCGGTGGGCACTCGTATTTGAGTTTGGGAAAAATCCACCCTCATCAGCGAGTCTCGGTCGCGCACACTGCAGCTGGCTCGTTTCTTCCTTTTGCAAAAATAAACCCCGCCCGAATGCATGAGAGAGTGATCATAATCCAATTTACGAGTGCTGTGTTGATATGGTCTATGAAGTAAAGCCGCATTGAACTAATTCTTGAGTTTTCTTTTGGTTTGCCATAGTTTGAAGACACGTGCACATTATAAGCCAAATATTTTATTTAAATCAATATTTCAATTTATCAACAACAAATCAACAAATGAGTTTTCTTCTTGACCTCGAGCCCGCAAGCAGCACTCTTACAATTAGACAGGTCGCTAACCAACAACTATTTCAATTTCATTTGCCACGTTTTGATTTGTGCAGGAGTCTAAATCGCTTAGGTCAGACGGCTTTAAGTCACAATAGCTATGCGGAGTAAGTGTTACTATTATAAATTAAATGTTCACAAATTAATATTGATTATTATATATTTTCTGCAGATGCATTTAAGCAAAAGTGGCAGAAAGTATTTTCAATATGCGCAGGAGAGAGTGGAGAGACTGCAGAAATCTGACTCAAAAATAAAAGAAATTCGAATTTTTTATATATTTAGTTATTTATACTTATTTTGTGGCCAAAGAAGTGACTTATATGTATAATTTTTAAGACGTCAAAGTACTTATAAAAACTTCCAAAGAAGAGCATTAAATTTTAATTTTCTTTCCATATTGTTGGAAACGAAACAAGTAAAAGTCGTTGGCGATATCTTTTGCGATACCTTTTTTTGATATTTAGTATCAAATACTCTTCAATACTTTTTGATTCTATTCTAAATTAAAAAACATGTCGCAGCAAATATTTTATTCGACTCGCTATTAATGGTACAAAAGTATCGCCAAACGCTCGCTAACCCTACTTTTTATACCCTTGCAAAGGGTATTATAATTTGGCCAGAAGTTTGCAACGCATAGAAATATTCATTTCCGACCGCATAAACTATATATATTCTTGATTGACGAGCTGAGTCGATTGAGCTTTGTCCGTCCGTCCGACTGTCTGTTTCTACGCAAACTAGTCTGTCAGTTTTAAAGTTATCGAGCTGAAATTTTGCACAGAGTATTCTTTTTACTGCACGTTGCTAATATGTCGGAACCGACCGGATCGGATGACTATATCTTATAGCTGCCATAGGAACTATCTGTCGAAAAATGGGTCTTAGTGAAAAAAACTTTTTTGTTTTCAATATTAGCGTCCTTAAACTCGGCCATTATTAATATAATATGCTTTCAAACAGATTTGCAAATTTTGGTCAACATCGGATGACTATATCTTATTGCTGCCATAGGAACTATCGGTCGAAAAATGGGTCTTAGTTAAAAAAAAAACTTTTTTATTTTTAAGTAAATCGTTCTTAAGGTCGGTGATTATTAATATTAAACGCTTTCAAACTAATTTGAAAAAATTGATCAACATCGGGTGACTATATCTTATGGTTGCCATAGAACTGATCGATCGAAAACGGGTTTTAGTAAGAACATTTTTTTGTTCCTTATACTCGCTGATCACTTTTTTTATATGTTTTCAATAGATTCGCAAAATTTGGTCTAAATCGGAAGACTATATCTTAAGGCTGCCATAGAACCAATCGGTCGGGAAATCAGTATTAGTGAGAAAAACTTTTTTGTTTTCAATTTTATCGTTCTTAAGCTCCGCGATTGTTAATTTGATATGTTTGAAATCAGATGTTCATCTGTCGGAAAATGGATTTTATTACAAACATTTTTGATTTTTATGTAAGCGTTCTTAAACTCTGACATTTCAAAAACATAATTTGCAAGGGTATAAAAACTTCGGCACAGACGAAGTTGGCTTGGCCCTCTCGTTTTTTACTATCGTCAACGGAACTTTCACTGCCACGAACTGAATGACATATGAATCATATTTCTATATTTTCCCGATTCTCGGAATTCACTTATCTGCGAGCGTTTGGTCAGCTGGGAAGCGACAATTGCATTGAATGTGATGGGCAAAGGCTTGCCCCCGCTGATCTAGACGACCATTGACAACATCGCAACGGTTCAAAGACGGGAGAGTTCACAGTAGTGGGTATTTTCTCTGAAGAGACCCTTACAGCTATCATTCCGTCTACCGAACTGGTGTACCGTTAAGCAATAACAATGTAGTCCGTAGAAAGTAGCAAAACCATCAGCAATTCTACACTTTTCCGCCTGAACCTGTACATGAACCGAAGCAAAAAAAGTCAAAAATGGCTTCGTTTAAAAAATTATACAATATTTTTCTAGCTACTATAATTGTTAACTTTGACATTTTTCAATATACCTAAAAGCATACTGTTTTTTTCGTTTCATATTATTTAGCTGGATTACTTGTAATTTCTTCTCCTCCCTTTTTTTCACCTTGACAATTTGACGATTTAGTTTCTGAATATATTCGACCCCCACTCTATTTTCAATTCCATTCAATTTGTGCCCTCATCGATTGAATGTTGTAAATTTGGCACTCTACCAGCATTCACATTCATTCAAATTTGTCAAAACTCATTCAATTCATTTTGAACTTTAAGTGTTGCTTTGATTGCAATCATACAGCCATCTACAATGAACTTGAAATCTGGTCTGTAGCTTGGTAATATGGATTTGAATATATTACTGGATTAGGACCGGTCTCATCATCAGAATGTAATTTCAAATTTAATTGAGCACGGCGCTCAGACAAAAGTCCGAATAAAAAATCAAGAGAATCAGGACCTCATTTTCTGAAGTCTCATAATTTTCACAAGTCCCACCATTTTCTGAAGGTGTCAACCATTCTTTGAAGTGCTCACCTTTTTCTAAAGTCTTTCCCAAAGCCCGGTTCGAAGCTGAACCTAGGTACAGCGACCTTCTACATCGGCTCCGTAAACCCAAACCTAAAAAGTTTCACGGGTTCAAACCCTTTCCAATTTTTAGAAGGTTTTCAGCCCTGATTTTGATAAAAAAAATTCATTGAATTAGTCTATTTATGGTGAAATGGCAAACCTTACTGAGTATTTACGGCATTGCCATATGTTACGAATCACGCGTGAGGTGTCAAAAAGTTTACACTGAAAAACCAAATAACATCAAAATCACCCTTTATATATAGAGAAGACAAGAGAGAAGATGTTTGTGTAATAGAATCCGCCTATGTTTCATTCAACCACCTAAATCTGTTTTTCTAAAGCCTACTTTAGGGCGCCCTCAGCAGCTGTTACATAATCAAAACATCAACAAACAACAACAATTACGCACACAACTTGAAAGACTTCCGGTGGCAGCAAACGCTGTTTGCCTCTCAGTGGGCAGAATAAGCTTTAAGCTTTTCACAGTCCTTGAACTTATGACCTTGTATTTTTTTTTTGCGTTGGTTATGTAAGCAGCACTGCAAGTACATAGTTATGCAATGTGGGAAGCTGCATGCATAACTTAGCTACACCGACAATGCCTCTAAAACTGTAATGGCCTAACAAGCTGATAAATCAAATTCCCCGCAAAGATAGTGCCAAGTGCTGTTGAATGAATGACTTGGCGGCTTATCTAAAAAAGGTTTTTGGCAAACAGTATAACAAGGCAAGAGAAAAAAAAATAAATTTTGATACCTTTTATTTTCTGCTTTTAGACTTAATCGCTGCATTTAGCATGATTGATACACATACTCCGTTCATAACGTCAGCGTCTGAGTAATGAACCAATATCGGGAGCATCTAGTATATCCTACACTTGGAAGGGAGGGGGATTGAAAATCTCATGAGAAAAGCTTCACAAAAAATGCAGCATTTTGGCGCCGGCGCGCTCTCTCTATCTCCCACTTTATATCTCACGCTCTTTAGCTCTCTCTCTCTCGCTCTCTGTGGCTAGCGTGCTCCGACGGTAGCCCCCAGTTGAGTCGATTTTTGCACAGCGCACGACAGTCGAAAAAAATTTTAAGAAGCATTCAACAGCAAAAACTACAGCCTCAAAAATACAAGAAAAAAAACAACAACAAATTATTTGTAATTTTCAATAGTGAATTTTTTAAATCAAAAAACCAAACGAACAAAAATTTTTGCTCAAATCATAGACTAAAGCCATAGAAACTAAGCATTTAGACAAAAAATTAGCAAATTTTTTGATACGATTTACGAAACACAATTTCCTCGAAAGAAAAACCCTCCGTTAAGCTAACGAAAAAAAAAGGTGAGTGGACGGAAAAGTGTTGATGCATTTTGCAGTGTGTTTATGAGTGTGTGACATGACGTAACTGTAGTGGTGTGGGTGCTCTCACATTGCTCATACGCCGCCGCGTACCATTCCAAAGAAAACAAACAATCTTGCATAAATCAGCATGAGTTAAATAAACGGCTGTATAAACAATTATGCCAAAAACCGTTACGATTTTCTATATTTATGCGATTGAAAACTTCTGGCTCTCTGGCCGTCTGCCCAAATTTCGCGACGTGCACGTGTCTAGGCGTTCTGCGAATGCATTTTGGTAGCCAATTTACTCACACACACATTTTGTTTATAAATAAACCTTGAATAATGCCGGCATATCTCTGCCGTATGACGACTGTGTGCTCGCTGAATAAATGTTTACCACTGGCAACAGCAGTCTCGAGTTTTAATTAAGGCTCTCTGCGTCAGTTGTTGCACATTTGGCGGTCAGCAATTGAGCTGTGATTGAAATGCAATTGTCGCATTTAGCTAAATATATTGATGTCATGATTTTTCTATTTACAGCTCCAAAATGTTCGCTTTGTGGTATTTAACTTTTGCTGTCGATGAAATACGGTGAGTGAGTGGGTAATACAGTTGGAGAGTCACTGGGTAACGTTTGAAAAATTGTATTGCCTACTTTTGTGCTGAGTAAATAAATAAGGAAGGAGCAAACAAATTTTTAAGTTGGAATGGGGGGGTGAACCATATTTTGAGTGTAATTTGGACTCAAACGAAAATGTTTTATTCCAATAATTAAACTGGACTCTTACTCAGCTTGTCTAGAGCCGCAAAAGGACGTCGACCAGACTAGATTCAGTGGGTTAGCGTAAGGTTCTGCCGACCGGGGCGGAAATCGAATTTGCCGCCCCCAAAAAATTTCAATAAATAATAAATGACAGCGAATCTCTCTCAAAAAAAAGTTGTGCGGTGAACATCATAACTCCTTATCGGATCATCTGAAACAAAAAAAGTAGTCGAAATGCGTTTAAAAGGTGATATGTTTCCCTAGGGAATCAGTAAGAGTTAATTTTATTTTTATTTTTAGCAGCATTTTGAAGTGAAATAAGTATTTTTCACTAAAATTTTTTGGTGAATTTGATATAAAATGCTAAAAAATGCTAAAAAAAAAAAAAAAAATACTCTTCCTGATTACCTCAGGAACTACGACTTTTTTGTTTCAGATAATCCACTAACGATTTATGAAGTTCACCGCACATTTCCAATTTCCGGAACATCTTTGTCCGCTCATCAGCAGTCTTTGCCTGTCTACTGCAAGTGCTGCTATAACCGCTTGGGAATTTCATAGGGGTTTTACAGTAAAAACAAAAATATTAATTTAAGAGTATCATCAATATAGAGTGTGTAAGAATTTGCAGTTCCTAAATTTTGACTGTCCAAATAAATGCAAAATCATTAAAAGAGAACGATTGATTACACAAGGCAACAAAATTTAACTTTTTGGAGAATAAAGTTGTTGGTTAGCGACCTTTCTAATTGTGAGAGTGCTGCTTGCGGGCTCGAGGTCAAGAAGAAAACTCATTTGTTGATTTGTTTCCAATATATTTCGGATGCACATCAGCATCCGTCTTCAGGGACACTACAAGGAACAATTCACCAATTATAACAATACATTTAAACAAAATTTTTTTGAACATTTTTACATACAATATTTAACACGTCTGTACCGCTTGACGTGGAGTTTAACACTAAGCTATTGTTCGTTCAGTAGATGTCTGTATATGTGGGCGCAGTTGTCGGTGTCCGTTTTGTAGTTTAGTCTCTTGTCTGTTGTTGTATTTATTATATGTAACATTTCGAGAGTAAAGCGTTTCTTGTAGTTGTTCTCTTGTTGTAAGATTGTGGTTTCTTCGAAATTCGGCGAGTGTCCGCTCTCCATACAGTGTGTCGACAGTGCAGTTTTTTGTATGGTCGTTTGTTGTCGGAGTTTATAATCGGATTTATGTTGGGATATCCTCGTTTTGAGTTTTGAGAATATTGAAGGGTCGGTGGTGATTCTAGATGATTTTCGTGAGCTGAAAACGAATCTGTTTTCAGAAATGGTCCAGCCTGGACCTTGTTGCCTAGTGTTAACTTCCAATGGTAGTGAAAGCTACAAATACCTCTTTAATGAGCTTTACTTCTTGATTATTCGATCAATTTAGAAATGAAATCATCTTGTGCCGTTTTTTGTAAGCCATTTAGTTCATTTACAAGGAAAAGTTTAACGATTTGTGTTTAGATTGAAGTTTTGTAGGCTTATTTAGTTGTTAAAACGGTCCAGAGCCAAGGCTTTGCGCTCTGGGAGTCGTCTGCGTTGTAGCAACTGCAGTTGGGTTCATTCTGATGAAGCTGTTGCAGACGTATTTGCCTGTGATTAGCCAGTGATTAGTGGCAAGCCTTCCCTACACCATCCGTTTGATTGATGAGGAAGAGGTCAACGAACAGATCGAGCGATTAAAGCCCCTAGATTGTATATAGTTCCGCATAAGGCAGTCTCTCCTTACCTTGTCCAAGATTTTTGAGAGGCTTCTGCTGCCCAGAGTTTTGACTGTTTAGAGTTTGCGCTTGCGGACCACCAGCTTGGGTTTCGCAACCGCCACAGCACAGTAGAACAGGTTCTCAAGGGAGTCAGTCATGATCGTTTTCCGCAAGAAAAGTGTTCTTGGCCCTGTTTAATTTACCTTTTATCAGGGATTTATATTGCCCTAAAGATTATTTTAACAGGGATTTACTCCCTGCCTTTTATACTGCAGAACTTAGGTCCCTTGACATCCAAGGCTACAATATGCAATCACAGGGCTACCTCTAGGTGAGCACCGGAAATTTTAGCATGAATTTGAATGTTAATCCTTGCGTTGGAAAATAAGTGTGGGTGTGGACAAGATGCAGCTTGGTACTACGTCATTTCGTAGTAGGGGAAAATCATACCGTCGCAGACTGCTCAGGCCCCATGGTAATCGGGTCAGTGGCTCTGCACCACACTAAACTTCTTTTCAATAAAAATGTTCAATTGATTTACTTTTCGACCATAAATCAAATAGCGTGCACAACTTCCATTTCACAGAGCTGGAACTCAATTGCACAATCTAATCTTCAAATGATTTCGTATTGGTAAACTCAAAATGATTTTTGTACATGTCGTGGGTGTCGTTCAAAGGTGCTAAGTCACAATCAGTTTTTGTGCATTTAGCAGTTGAGTCAGTGAACGAACACTGTCACATGATGATCTTCCTGCTCTCACACTTATTGACGCTTAACAACCGGAATTATGGCCTACACATACACTCATTCTTAGCGAAAATATTTCACAAATTTGCCAATTTTTATCTATCTGCTGACAATTAGCGTAATAATGAAACTGATTATTAAAGTTTGCCCGAAAACGTACCGGCATTTGGGGCGTATGCGTAACATTTGGCTTCGTTTGTATTTGTAATTGTGCTGTTTGTGCTGAGGTGAGCAGATTGTTTGTTTGCTTATCTATTGCTGATGGCACGAGTTGTTTTTTTTTATGTCGTTTTAGCCAGCCCATTTGGCGTACGTGACAGTGAAAAGGCTTACTTTTACTGGCCAGGGGAGGGTGTGGTAGGGGGAGTGGAAAAGAAATTAAATTGGCTTTAGTTCTGTTAATGCGGGGAAATTGGTGAAATGGGGATTAGGGGGCAAAAAATCAAAGTAAATACACACAAACATACACACATATGTAGGTTTGCATTGACAAATGAACTTACACAAAAAGGTCTGGTCTCTAGGGTAACTAATCAAGCCCACCTAATCAAACACTTCAGGCTGAAACGTAATTTAGCCATAAACTTAGTCATCCCTTGTCTCTGGGCGGGTTTCTTTATAATATAAAGAAAAAGTTTATTTCAAGCTAGCTCAATTGTTGTTTTTAGCATTTTTCTACAGGTTCTTTGGATAAGGGAAAAATGATAACCAGTGTGTCCCTATTAAAGATAAAAGTATGAGGCAATGCGGAACTAGAGATGGTCATAGGACCAGTGCTGCCAAGTTAACAAATTTGATCCATTTTCAAAACTGTTTTGATCATTATAAAAGAAACTTACAACTTGAATGTATCTGAAAGGTTTAAAATATGGCATATGGAAAGGCAAAGGTAAAACAGTTCTGTACTGACCTAAATTAACATAGTCAACTGGTAGTAGTAGTAGATTTATTTTTTCATTTTGTTCGCTTGGCATAAGCCGTTTGGTATTCACCAGCTCTTGAAAAGCGTAATTGTGTACATTTACGCGACGCAGCTATTGAGCACCCCTTCTGTTTACCCTCATAATTTTTAGCGTAAATCAGCTGTTTTTGACAGGCTGTGAATTTTGCTGTGAGTTTTGTGAGGTAAAGCTTGATACGTGATGATTTTTGATACGCTGTGAATTTTGTGAGGTAAAGCTTGATGCGTAAATGTAAATCAAAACAAAAATGCCAAGAGAAAGTGTACAAGAAGCACTGACTAAGCGAAAAATAGACCTAGCGCTTCATGAAACAGAATGCATTGATGATAGGTGTACAAATCAAGCTAAATATGAGCATGAAGAAATAAGAATAAATAAAAAATCTTTAGGTATGGGGACCATGATGCTGTCGATGAAATCATGAACGAACTTATGGAAGATCTTACTGCAATTGCATGCTGTCGGCTAGAAACCAAGCTCTGTGTGCCCAAATCAATCAACTGGCGAACCAATGTGCTGCCATTTTTCAATGATGGTCACTTTCTCCAAATGCTCCGTGTCACTAAGATTCAGTTCGCGTTGATTGCCAAATTGATGCATGCTTTGTTTCGACTGTATTTCGACATCGTATGGAACTTGAGTTAGCGATTGCAGTTTTTGGTTTGGAGTCGTCAAAAGAAAATTCATAAATTAGGAAAACTGCACCTATTTTTAGGTCTTGTTAGAGAGTTTTTAAAGCTATTTTGAGGAAAATGTGTCAATTTATTTACTGGCCAGATGCAGCTAACGGACAATTGATTTTCATTTTTGTTGGTGCATATTTTGCAGACAAAAATTTCAAAATGGTTCGATACCAAGTGTTTTTTTCGATTCTTTGAATAATTTTACAACACTTCATCGTTTACACTTTTACGCTTTTACGCCCGATTTATTAAACATACCCCCAGGGCAGCAAAAAGTAGGTAATTTTTTTCCTATGTGTTTTGTTGTTGTGTCGTGAGCTTTTAGAATTTACGCTTTTACGAGGGCTGGTGAATACCCTAAATATTACACAGTGCCACAAAATTCAACTTTTTTTTATGCCTGGGAACGAGACCAATAAATTATGAAACTAGAGGTATCAGGGAGGAACACCTCATACCCAGTTTTTCTGGAACACGTCAAGTTCGCGTTTAATGGGCACGTTTATACTAGCAACACACAGCTACAACATCTGTTGCTGGTTAAAATAAGGTGAGAGCTAAAATTTTGGAAAATTCACCTATGATGAAGGGAGTCACCACAATAGTTATACTAAATTCCCGCCTCCAATGGACAAGCGGTTAGTACCCCGCCCATAGAGGTCTAACTTAGAAAATGGAATCGATGGAAAACCACTCGATAGAATTTTGTAAGATTTAAAATATAGTGAGATGCTGACCAATAAAATGTGTCCCTAAGAGATGGTAACATGCATCGAAAAACCGCGATAGTGGGTACCACATTTGACATCACCCATTATCGAGTCCACATAGGCCATAAACTAGAGATAAAAATAGACCGAACTGCGTTTTCAAATACACTATCGAAGCCTTAGTTCGCGGGCTATGGGTATCTTTGTACAAGCAATTGCCTTTGAGCAACATTGACCATTTGGGTATCAGTAGCAGTAGCTAGGTATCAGTAGCTTCTCCAAAAATGGGGAGTGGCACCAGCTCAAATTTCGCTTGAAATATTACCTTTATGGCATCCAGCAAAAAGCCATCTCTAAAATAATGACTTTAACCCAGGTTGAAGTTAAGGCCTTTATATAAAAGCCGAGTTTCGCTCTTTCGAGCAGTGACCTCAAAGGTTTTCCGCTGGGCTTTATCAACTCTTTCCAGTACAGTGTGGTGCGTTCTTCTCCATCTAGCTATGTCTTCTATATCGCAAATAATACTTTTAGCCTGGAAAATTGTTTGCCGTTCTGCAAAGCACTACGATTGGTCACTAAGGATTTGCATAGCGACTAACTTAGGAAGTCAATTCACTTTTGGTTGGGGCCCTAACGGGTCACTGCCTCATCGGCATGCAGCACGCTTGAGTGTCGCTCACAACGACTTCTGTAGAAGCTGCAAGTGTTAGGAAGAGGAGGAGACATTACTTCATCTTCTTTGCCATTGCCCAGCTCTAGTAGAAGGTTACTCAAAACTCTTGGTTACCCCTTTCTACTCAACCTCTTGGAAGTATCCGAGATAGAGATTCCGTTTCTACTGAACTTCTTAACGTTATCACAATCGTTCAGTCGGGAGGAACCCCCCCTGGCTTAAATAGGAAATTATATGGAATCGCATTGGGCCTATCTTGGCCTAAGTGACTGTCTTACTGTCCCTAGCCATCTTAATCCAACCTAATCTAACTTAGGAAGTCTGTTCTGAGGTAGATCCATGATTTTTCTAATATATTTCAAATCTTTGTCCAGCCTATTGTGATATGGGGTAGGTAGACCAGCCTCTAGGTGTATCGCATATGATGGAATGGTAATAGGCAGATTATAGTTTTTTCACACTGTCGTATTCCGCATAGTCCCACATTTCTGCTGCATATAGCATAGTCGATCTTGCCGTTGCTTCAAAAAGCTTATATTTCGCACTTGGTTTTATGACATTTTTTGACATGAAAATTTTCGACGTGCTAATTGATCGCAATCCTTCCGCAGATGTGTCTCATACCGCATATTCTGTGTCAGTGTGACACCTATATAATTGTGCTCCTTCACAGCTTCCAGTTCTGTCCCGTCGAGGTACCACTTGTGAATGTGTTTAAAAAGAAATGTGGTCGACACAATCCAGTAAACATTGTTAAAATATTTTTAAAATCATTGAATATCAAACACCGTCCCATTACGTTCCTTTTGAAACGGTTCACGTCCTGTTTTAAGTCACGCAGGAATCCCGTTTAGCAACGGACTAACTAACGGATAACGGAATCCATGTTTTTTCTATAACCTTGTAGAGGGTATATTAAAATTGTCCAAATGATTGTAGCGCAGAGAGGGTAGCGTCTCCAACCACATAAAGTATTTATATTCCTTTTATAGGGTGTGGGGGAGGGTTGGCTTAACAGTGGGTTAACAGTGACTAAACAGAGACTTGACAGTGACTAAACTATGACTAAACAGTGACTTAACCTGAGAGAGGGGGGAATAGAGGGTTTTAAACTAATAATACAATTTGCTATTTCAAGATTGAGATTATTATTTCTGCCTGTTATTCCTTTGCGCCTGTTGATTTCATTTATCTATAGAGCTAAATAATAAACAAGACTTACAAAAAAAACTGAAAAAACACAGCAGCAAGTGATCTTTTTGATGGTATTTCTACTCCCTGTTAGTTTTCTTCTTTTCAAAGATTGCCATTGCTGATTTCTTTGCCATTGTAATTTTGATATTAA